>RJWT010043575.1:0-11932 GCA_004365215.1 Cuniculus paca
TAACATCTCCCTTTGATAAATATATTGTATTATCTAATAATTTTTTTAAATTGCTAGGTTTTGACCACTGTATTTGCTTTACAGAAAGAGAAACCTATGCTAAATTCATATTTTAAATTAATGTTTTGCTTTATCTAGGAGAAATTTTGTTTATGCAGCTAAAAATGATTTGTCACGTTTACAGAACCATTTTAGTACCCAAAGCATAAATCATGCTTTTGATGCATGCAGAACACTTGAGTTTCTGACCTAAGTTCCGTTCGCACAAATGAGTTTTATGGTTTTTCCTCTGTGCATCATTAAAATTGTTTCAGTAGTGCTAGAAGTTTCTACTCAGATGCATTCATTATAAGAGAACCTGCATACCCCAACCTTTTAACCTGTCCAGTCCCTAAAACTGAACTAAGAAAATAACAAATCTAATTTCTCCATCTTCATTTATTTTCTCGGCTAGTTCATATTTTTGTCTTTATTTCATGTGTTTGATTTGATTTCATTTTTATTTCTTCATGCAGTTAGTTCTGTACTCACCATCAATTTTAAAACTTCTTAACCCTTGCAGGGCTGGTGGCTTCCTAACTAAAAATGGAGGCTCAGTGTCATTGCGGTCTGAAAGTCTCTCATAAAACCTCTGCTGCCAGAATCGAGTAAAATCTGGATATCAAGAAGAATAGAGGCACCACATCTGAAACTTGCAGAGTAAAGTACCATCACTTTATTTTGTTTTATTTGATGCTATTTTTGTGTTTTTGCTTTTTATATCTAGTGAGAGGGAAAGAAAGAATAAAAGTTAAATAGTCAAGTTCTTTGGATAGCTGATCACTCTAACACTAACAGATTTGAATGATACAAATGCTTTCTCTAATAAGAATCAATTACTATAAATCATTAACAGAAATAGGCATACACCAACTTTAAATTGAGTAAGTATTTATAAAACTTATAGGTGCATAAATCTTTCCAACAATTGATTAGGTATGACAGTCTCAGAAAAGTGGAATTACATACTCAAAGAAAGAAAGCAAGTCTGTGATCACTAAGGACAAAAAATGTCACAGCTTGATTTCCAAACTTAGTCTCTGGAGAAGTGGTGTCTGCTTTGCTTGCACATAGGAAATCTCTAACAAACTCCTTAAGTACACCTGTACCTGAATAATGCAGTCCTTTCCACAGGGGTCAGGAAGCAGACCAGTAAGGTGTTTATTGCAGTAGAAAATATACCATCAGTTAGACAAAGACCATGTGTTAGGAATTTACCTTTTCAAGAAGGTAATCTTAAAAAAATAGATCTTAAAGCATACATGCATGAATAAAGAAGAAAGGGTCGGAATACTTTGATTCGCCTGATGATCTCCATTCGCTTTAATTAACTGATGACTACACTTTGGTGTTTGAAGTTCAAATGAGCCTTTTCAAAGAAGCATAAAAGAGTGATATTTTTTAAAAAGTTTTGAACAAATTTCCAAATGTCAAAGTTTAATTATTATGATAAATTACAGAAGAAATGGAATGTACAAAGTCTAGAAAATAATATTTATAATGTTGTTTATTTATGATAGAACTGGCATACAACCACACTATTTAATAACTATAACTACATTATGTTACTTGGAGTTTTTCATCTTCATTAGGATTTTCCCATGTCAGGAATAATATTTAGCAGCTTATGATCTTTTAATGACATGTCTTAAAAATTGAAAGTGCATCAATATCTGAAGAGGATAGTTTGAGTCGCAAAGGTATGAGAATTAAAAATTAAATTTCTAATTAACATCAAAGGTGAATTTAGAAAGAAGGTGCAGTAGAACTTTGATTAACAGAAGCTGATAGCCAAAGCTTCAATTAATCAGACTGTTCTTTAACTTTGCAAAAAAAGTCATAGGATAAGAAAATGACCTCATGCTACTAACTTAGTAAAATTAAAAAAAAAATTATTTCAGACTACGATTTACAGTAACTATGCTTTTGTTCATTTGTTTACATCATAAACTTATAAAAGTGAGTGAGATAAGGATCATCATCCTACAACGTTTAAGCTCCTTACGCACCAATGACCTAAACTACATTCAGCTTTCCAGAATGTGTGAGGTCCGGTCAATGCTTATGTTCACTTTATTTTCAAGCACAATGCCCACCTCTTCGGGTAGCACCGATTAACTGACCAAAGAGCTACCTAGGTCTAAGCGTTCTCGAGCCTCAGGCACCATAATACCTGAGATTATGGGAATGCTAAATTCATGTGAAACTACCTTTCACCAATTCCAAAGTTAAAATAGGATCTAAGTCTTCAAAACTTGATTTGCAGTTGGCAAAGGTAGAGGCCATGAGAAAGTGGGTTTAATGTTAGTCTCAAAATTCTTACTACCTGGAGACATGCAAATGCATAGGTTTCACAGAATCAAAAGATGCATGAGTACTGCAAGCATCGGATGTATGTCAAGGGGTGCAGAGAGATGGATCCTCATAGACAGCCGACTCAACGCCAGGGAACCATCAGGGCTTCTAACCGTGCACATCTTGGTGCAGAGGCTAGCCAGGCAACCCAGTGCAGGGTCTTTTATTCGCCCGTATCCTGCGCTTTGTACCTTCTCCTACTGTGCCTACTGCGATGACTCTGCAGAGAGGCACACCCCTGACCCTTCCCCAAAGCATTGGCCGGGGCTGCTGACCATTTTCCTGTGTTCGCTTCCGCTCTAGACTCCTCCTGAATAGCATTGTCCTGCCATTTCCCGCTGACCTGTTTCTACACCACAAAAGGGATGATGCGAATAAAGGGTTTTGTTTTACATTTAATATTTTTCTCTGCAATTCAGCAGCTGCAGATTTTCTTGTACATGCTTTAGAATTAGAAATAAGGTGGAATCAAAATGTATGGTGATGATTTAAATTTTAAACATTTATTACTGAAAGACACTGCCATTAGTCCCCTTCAAAATGTTACTCTCCTAGCCTCAGCACAATTATCCCATCATCCTTGCTACTTTTGAAAGCAGTTCTGGAAGTCTTCTGTGAGTGTTTTTAAAAGGTGATCAAAAATTTGGCAAATGCCATCCATTAGAAAGGCAGGTTCACTGAAAACTGACCGTGTACCATATCAATAAAATTAACTAAAAAATAAAATTAAAAAATAAAAAGTAATCATCAGGGGAAAAAAAACCACGATGTTGTGTCTTCGTTCACCTTATTTACTGCATCAGGCACTGTGCAATATCTGGGTTTTCCCCAAAGTCAAATTCACCCTGAGAGGGAAACGTTTTGAATCAATTCAGGACACCCAGGCAGCCAGGAGAGCGTAACTAAAGACAGACGAGGTCTTCCAGAACTGCTTCAGAAAGGGGCAAGAGCAATGAAACAAGTGCATTTAAAGCAAAGGGATGTATTTGGCAAGGAATTCATGGCAGTGTGTCTTCTCCTGTAACACATTTTTAAAATTAAACACTCACCATATTTTTTGATCACGCCACATTATGTATGATAACTCCTCAGTTAAAATAAGGAGGAAGCGTTTCATGCTAGCGTGCTATTCCAAAACTTCACTGCATTTTCAGGAGTCTTATTTTTCAAACACCAAATTATTAGTCACTACTTAGCCACTAATTTTTGTGAATAGAAGTGTGAACCAAACAAACCTTCTTCAAATGTATGAGCTCACATTCTACCCCCAGCAGCTTGGACAGCAGCGTTAACTGACCGCAGGTCTCAGTTCAGCACAGTCGTTGAAGTAGTAACTACCAGCACATCGCTGGTGTTCTCAGATACGACCTCTTGTGATTGCCTCGTGGTTTTCTCCATCTATAAACAGTGTGGAATAATGTTGTAGCAGGGCGTGTGAGACCCCAGGTTCAATCTCCAGGATAACAAAAACAAGGAGGCAAATAAATAGATGATGCAAGTGCAGGAAGTAGTGGCTGTTTATCATTACATGACAGAGCACAGCACTATCTGATAGGTCAAGATTTCTTCAATTTGCATAAGTATTTCTTCAATGAAGCAAATGTTGCTAATGATCATGACTTTTACTTCCTAAACGATATACAAGATGCCCAAGAGATTACAAAAAAAGGATCTGCTTATTCATCTTTCTAAGTCAAATTGAAAATTTTGAAGACGGTATTGCTATTAAGGTGTGCCTATGTTAAGTTCGTGTACCTACTTCCAAGATTAATTAAATATTATGTACTGAAATTGTCTACTAAAAAAATTTTTTTAAATGCATAGGAATTGCAAATGTATCTATTAATTCCATTTATTGAGCACCTACATTGAACAGAGTACTGATTTGAGTTTCAGGAATCATCCACAAACAAAAGACTAGACACTTCCTTATGGAGCTGGCATCATGATGGGAAAACTAGATGCTACTCAATGAGCATAGCCAATAAGAAAAGTATATACAATATAAACAAGCACTACAAAGGCAAAAAGGAGTATCTGGAGTGCAGAGAGAAACATAGGTAGCATGAGCATTATCAAATGTGGGTTTTAAGCAAAGATTTTTAAAAATATGTCTTTCCTGGTAGTTTTCTGGAGAATGTATTGAGTGCTTGCCAGGGAGGCAGAAGATGAAGAAGCACAAAATTATACCCTACATTTTACCTTTCTCTTGGCAAGTTTTTTTAACAGTTACAGAATGAGGACTTGAAAGTAGAGAAGAAAAGGTAGATGAAGTAAAAGCAGAGGAGAAAATGTATTTTGACCATAATAAGAAACCAGAAACAAGACACGCCATTGCCCCATTTCTGAGTGCTCAGGTAAGAGCACTGACAGGTGAATATTTTAACGGGCTTTGAAATGATCTTTCACGGAGTCTGCAAAAGATTTGGAGAGAGGAGGTTGAAAAGTTCTTGACTCTGTTTCCCTTGGCGACCCCATGAGAACGCCCTTTAAGAGAGTTCCCGGCTTTCGGCACGTTCCTGGCAGACCAGCATCTATTCTGGTCTGGAGATGGTTTTCCTTTTCTCCCAAGAGTACACATGAGATCCAGCTTTCTGCAGGGTAGCCCAGACAGGATAGGAAGGCAGACAGTCACTTTGCAGCAGCCTCTCAAAGGCAGACAGAGAGAGGACAGGAAGGAGCCTTTGCATCAGTTTCCTGCTCTCCAACTGAGTGGTTCACACAGGATCTGTAGAAACCTTCCACACGGCCAAGCTCTGGCTTCTGGTGAGGCTGTGACCAGCTCTGAAAGATCCTTTCTTGTTTTGACCTTCTCGCCTCTGCCTTACATCCCTTCCCATCATGACTGCATCAGATTGCCTCTTTCAAGAAAGAGCAGGCGTTACTGAGCACATGTTCTCTAGGGAAAAGTGTCCACAGTGCTTTTTTTTATTTCAGGACAAATTTTCTCCAACTAAAACAAGGTCTGAAAAGGTCTGCAGTATAGTAACCAACCGCAGGATACAAAACACGAAATGATCGAGAATCAACAATTAGAGGGTAAGTCTATATGCAAAAAAGTGTGTGCGATACAGATAATGAAGGACGTAAGAATTGGGAGAAAGACTGTTATAGTTAGAGGTTTAATTCAGTCACAGAATAGCAATCATAAAGGATTTAAAGCTGTGAGCAGAAAGAACATAAATTTTAGGGAATTCCAGCTGGAAAAAAACTTGACCCAGGGAAATTTTGTGGGCATAAACATGTATAAAAGACAAAGTGAGAAGCCCAGAGGAAAGCATTTTCTCCAGTGAATAATAAAATCAACTTAGAATACATAGAGTAGAGATGGAATGCAAAGGGTTTTACTGAGGATAACTGTAAAAAAAATATGATAACAAAATAGTGTCTCACATACAAAAGGAGACAGAGAAGTAGATATCTCGGTATAATATAAAAGCTTCCCAAAGATTTGGTATAATATTCTTCTGACTTCAGGGTCACATGCATACACATGCATTTCTGCTGAAATAATATCATTCATGCCTTTGAATTATTTTGTGAAAATATCTTACAGTCATAAAACAGTAATTTAATAAATAAATTTCGGCAGAGGTGTAAGGCTGTGGTAGGAGTCATTTCTTGCAACACAAGCTTAGGAGAAAGGGTAAAAATAGAGTCGAAGCTAATGACAGTCCAGGAATGCGAGGAGCCGCCGTGCAGTGAGTAGACGAAGGCCCCAGAGAAGAACGCCAGGGATGCAGGGACTGCATCTGTCTTGCATTGTTGCCCAGGAACGATGCTGACATAGAATAAATGTAGTAAAAAATCCAGGAGTGATAATAGATTGCAGGTGATAAAAAGGCATATAAATGGTAGATAGCATTCCCTCTGTACTCAGTGTAACTCATGCGCTTTTACTGCTGTGTGATAGATTAACAACTTGGCAAAAGCCCGTACTGCACAGTAAAACCCACGCAGCCGGCAAGCGCGATTGTTTTATTCATCACTGTGAACCGAACTTGGAACAGCGCAGAAGTCCACTGCTATCTATGGTACCAACGGAGCCCCTCAGAGGTTCCCGGGCTTTGCAGTTTCCAGGACTCTAGGGTCTCATTAATTTATCCTGGCCTCCTGTAACCAAAAGAAACAGCTAATTAACGAAGCCGAAAGGCCCCATCTTGAGTTGGATTAGCTTGAGGGTTAGAATTCCAACATATGGATTTGGAGGCTACTCAAATACCCAGTCTATACAATCCTAGGGGCTGATAGTTGTGATGTCCAACAGATATTGCTGAGTTTCCTTACACATTTAGCGTGGAATTCAGTGCTCTGGGAAGTTGCTGGGTACTAGACCATTAACTTAAAATAAACTAAAAGTTGTTCATTATAGTCTAAATTTTTGAATTTTTCAATGATGAGTTGTTAGCATTCTGTCACTACTTGTGCATAAATGTAAAATTCTTTATAGAGAAGAAAATAGGCACTCTCACATTTTCAGTGTAGAAAGAACAATAAATACCAAAAATGTTGAAGTTAGGACATGTTCTGAGATATGTCGCAATACAGTGATTTTGGTACATTAAACTGTCTTTTTATTACTGCTTGTTCATGTTACAATTTTATTTTGGGAAATTGGCACATGCATGTAGCATATAATCTTACTCATTTTCAATTCTTTTACCAATTTCCTCCTCTCCCCCTTCATCCTGACTGATTCCCAAGAAGCTATCTTCTAGCTTCCTACAATTGTTCCCTAATTTATTCATTTATTTATTTAAATTTTGGGTTTCTCATATACGAGAAAACACACAATATTCAACTTTTTGAGTGTGGTTTATCTCACTTAGAGTGATGGTCTCAAGTCCCAGCCCTTTCAGGCAAATGGCCTGTCTTCTTTTTTCACTGTGGCTGAGTGAGACTCCATTGTGCATGTTCCACTTATTTTTTCTTTTTCCATTCATCTGTTGATGAGCATTTCCAGAGTTTAGCTAGTGTGATTTTGGATGCTGTAAACATGGATATCTATCTATCCCCAAAGTATGATGTCTTTCACTCTTTCAGGAATATACCCAGGAGGGAAATAGCTGGATCAAATGGAACTTCTCTTAGTTTCCTGAGGAATCTCCACACAATTTTCTACAGTGGCTGTACCGGTTGATACTCACACCAACAGTGTAGAAGGGTTCACTTTTCCCCACAAACTTGGAGGTACTTACTGGTTTTTTTGTTTTTTGTTTTTTGCTTTTTGTTTTTTGTTCATTTGTTTGTTTTGAGTCCTTGATGATAGCCATTCTTATTGGGGTAAGGTAAGACCCCAGCATTGTTTGATTTGCACTTCCCTAAAGTTAAAGATGTTGGAAATTTTTTCATGTACTTATTGGCTATTTGTACATCTTCTTTGAGAAGTAGCTGTTCAGTTTCATTGTTCCTTTTCAATTGGGTCATTTATTTTGCTGGGAATACATCTTTTTTTTAGTTCTACATATATTCTAAGTATTATATTATTTAGAACACACTCTTACTGGAAGAGTAGTTAGCAAAAATGTTCTCCCACTGCCTAAGTTGTCTTTATCCTCTTTCAACTGGCTTCCTTTGCTGTGTGGAAGCTTCTGATTTGATGACTGTGATCCCATTTGTTGATTCTTGATATTAATTCTTGGAGTTCTATTCAGGAATTCCCTTCTCTGTGCCTATTGCTTCCATTGTTACCCCTATTTTATCTTCTTGCAGTTACAGAATTTCTTTTTCATATCTAAATCTTTGGTCCATTAGCACGGTGCCATGAATAAGGATCTAGTTTCAGCCTTCTGCACGTGGGTAGCCAGTTTCCCCAGCACCATTTGTTGAAAAGGCTGTCTTTTCACCAGTGTGTTTTTGCCTCCATCAAATTTCAGATGGCTCAAGGTATTTGAGTTTGTTTTTGTCTATTCTATTCTATTCTATTCTATTCTATTCTATTCTATTCTATCCTACCCTATTCTATTGGGTTACAGGTCTGTTTTCATACCAGTACTACGTTTTCTTTGTTACCCCACCTTTGTAGTATAACTTGATTAAAGTATCCAGTTTTGCTGTTTTCCATTAGGATTGCTTTAGTTCTCTTATATTTTTCCCTGATTCTATATGAATTGTAGGATTTTTTTTTCAAATTCTATGAAGGATGCTGTTGTTAATTTAATAAAGATTTCATTAGATCCAAACCACTTTTGGTAACATGCCCACTTTAACATTATTTCTACCAACCCAAGAACAAGAGATGTCTTTCCATTTTCTAATGTCCTTTTCAACTTTTTTTCTTTGGTGTTCCTTAATTTTCATTACAGTGGTCTTTCACCTCTTTGGTTAGCTTGATTCATATGTATTTAATTTTTGAAGCTATTGTAGATTTGTTCTCCTGGTTTCTTTTTTTTTTTTTTTTTTTTTGCGGCACCGGGGATTGAACTCACGACCTTGCGCTTGCCAGGCAGACACTTAGACCGCTGAGCTAGATCCCCAGCTGTTCTCCTGGTTTTTCTCAAGAACACAATTGATCTTTTGTGTATTGAATTTGTAACCTGCCATTGATGTATTGTTTTTCAGATCTCTAAATTTCCTGGTGTGATTTTTTGGGTCTTTAGCTATGTGAAGATTCACATCACCTGCTAATAGCGATCTAACTTCTTCCATTCTTAGTCATAACTTCTTTATTTCTTTCCCTTACCTGAAGCTCTGGCTAACGTTCAGGTGCTGTATTAAACAGAAGTGATGGGAGTAGATGGCCTTGTCTCGTTTCTGACTTTATAGTTTTTCCCTGTTCAGTATGGTGTTGGTTGAGGGTTTGTCTCAGATGGCTTTTCATGGTTTTAGGTAAGATTTTTGTCATGAAAGTCTCTTGGTTTCTATTGAAGGCTTTACCTGTGTCTATTGACATGATCATGTAACATTTATCTTTTCTTATTTATGTAGCATATTGCATGTATTGATAACCACATTAAAATTTTACACCTATTGCTCCCAATTGCAATTAATACTGATTGATCATCTCCAAGATTTTCAAATTTTATTCTTTAAAAACTTCTAAACATTCTAAAATAATCTCACAGTAGAATAAGGGCAGCTTAATTAACACACCAATGTATGTATAGTTACAATATTCTTTGTTTCCATGAGTGATAACTGAGAAATACTTAGTAAAACACAAAACATTTTCAGAAGCAGAGAGAAATGAAATGTCTTTTGAGAAAATTTCAAAAAGAATTTGGATAGCATCTAAAATGTATACTATGCCATAAAATGAAAAGTTATACAGATAATGCTTACTGGGCAGAAGAAACACAAATATATGACAGTAAGGTGAGCTCAGAGAAAACATCACATATAACAAGATACATAAAATAAAGCTGTGAATAAAGTCTTATGATACACAAGAGATTATCTACTTTTTTACTTTGAATTTCGCCACACTAATCTGTACCAGTTGTCATAAATATTTCAAAAGAATCATTAGCTTTTAGTTTATCATTAAATTCCTAGAAGTGCATCTGATCATAAAATTATGTACATGCACAAAAGTCATGGAAGAAATATAGAAACCTGAAAATACCTGTCTATTGTGTTGACAACATCCGGCTTAGTACTTTGAAATACTTTAACAGAATGCCATAGATCGAGCAGCTTATTAACCACAGAAATTCACTGCTCCAAGCTCTGGAGGTTGGGAACAGCAAGACCCACGTGCTTGTCAGCTCCAAGTGGTGGGGACCCACTCACCTGTCGAGGGCTGTTTTCTCACTGTGGTCTCCCATGGCAGAAGGCAGCTCTCAGAGATCTTTTTCGTTTGTTCATTTCTTTTAGTGCCGCTAAGATTAAACCCAGGGCCTCACATGCTCTGGGCAAGAACTGTACCACTGAGCTACACCCCAGCCCTGAGGCACCTTCTAGAAGGATGCTAATCCCACTCATGTGGGCTCTACCTCCACTGCTTAATCAGCTCCCAAAAGCACCACCTCCAAAGACCCACACCGAAGAACAGGTATCAACACCAAATCGAGGGAAATTTGAGCATTCAGATGTCTGCAACGTTTTAAAGCTGTGCGGATGTCGTATTTGCTATATATGGATTTCTGAGATGAAATGATTTCATTAGAACTCTTTCTAAATCCTGTTATAACTGAACTTACAAATCTGTCAGATTTTTAAGAGAAAAAGATAGAAGAAAAAAAAGGAAACTGGCCAAAGTAAAACAACATGTGAATTAATTTAATCTTAAAGTCAAGGTGGCTGCTTTGCAGGAAGCAGCTCTGTCGAGAAAGGCACTTCCTGCACATTCTTAGTAGACAGGTCCAGCCTGAAGCCGTGGCTCTTACACAGGCCATTTCTCAGGGCAGTGTTTGCAGTCAGTGAGCTTGAGAGGTGAGGCCTGCAGAGATGTTCTCCACTCATCACAGCGAGCCTTCCAAGCTGAGGGCTTCTCTCCCTTCACATAACCTGCGCGTGAGGCCTGGAGGACACAGTCCCTTGGGGGACTGGCAGGAACGAATATGAAACTGTGGCTAAGGTTTTTTTGGTCCATGTATTGGTTCCTTGCCCTGGCCCAGGAGCCTGCACCTGGTATCAGCACTTAGGAAACAACAGCAGGCTTCCCTGTCAGTTTGCAAGTAGGGCAAAATCCTAGCTCCTAGAACTTGACAAAGTTAACCAGACAAATGTGTCAAGTTTCTTACAAAACTACACGAAGATGGAAAATTTAAAATAGATCATCTTTTGCTTTGAGTCATATCAGAATAAGAATTAAAGATATAGCCAAGATATAGTTCTTGTTTAACAAGAGTTTCGTATCAGACCCACATGCATACCACTTTCAGTGTACAGATTTATATTATAAAAACTGCTGTGAAGTTGTTTTGCTACTAAACTAAAAAGTAAACAGCAACCGATCTGACTTTAAAAGCATCACCTACTGGTTCACATTCACTTTAACAGTTTGTGTATTTTCTTTCTTTCTCTCCCTGTGAAATTCAGTTGCCAAGTCAGTATATAATTAGGAGAGTTAAACTTTTGATAACTTATAAACAACAGCATGTCCTAAAATGTATTTCAAGTACCTCTTACTGATATGGGAGTAAATATTCAACTTTTCAAATAATACTCCTCAAAAGAAAGCAAAAGACAAACAAAAATTTCCCCAAGCAATCTGTGAAGAAATAAAGGGGAAACATTAAATTAACTGAATATTTTTTGACTGAATATTTATACACTTGCTTACCAAACAGGACTTTTTGTAATTATATGATGAATATTATTTTCATAAATGAAGTTGCCATACAAATTATTATTGTTAATATCTCTGTTATCAAGTTGAAAAAGTATTTATCTTTGACAAATCAACAAAACACAGTTCCTATAACCAAAGTATTTCTTCTCCCCACGTAATACGTTAGGGGGCCTGCACACGTGTGTCAGTACTTATTGATGAACTGTTGGAAGATGCCTTGGTGGGATATAGAACAGCTGAGTGATTCGACCATTTCATACTTAGTGCATCATCTTCATTGTATTGTCTATTAGGTACTATATA
>RJWT010043576.1:0-11943 GCA_004365215.1 Cuniculus paca
TTTCTAGACAAGCTGCTTTCCAAGGAGGCTTGGTGACATCAGAACCCCTCTTGCATTAGGGACTCTGTATTTCTCACGAAACAGTTGTCCAGTGGGCCTCACAGAGGCCCAACTTCAGGACTTTGAAACGGACCTGTATTACCTCTGAATGTGGCGTCAGTGATTCACCAAGCTTTTACTACGTAATCGCACAGTTTTGCATTTTCACAGAAATCTAACCCTTACTTTGATATCTGAAAAGTATAAGTGACGAGTGTATGAAGGGAAATTCCATTTCTTCCTTCTTGCTGATTTGTTTTTGCGGTGCTAGGGACTGATCCCGGGATTCGGGCACTGGATTGAAACTTGCCATCCTGCTGCCTCGGAGTGGTAGGATTACATACAGCCTTGCACCGCTGCATCAGCCATTTCTTTCTTCCTTTTTTTTTAATTCAGTTTTTGGGGTTTTTCCTAGTAAAATAACATCATAGTTGCTCCAGTTGTGAAAAACTGTTTTGGAATGGTAATATTGCTGTATTTTTGTTTTTAAACACCTCAGTAACCTAGAAGTTGTTTTTTTATTGTTTTTTCTTTTAAATGCAGTCCAGTTATCCTGGGATTGCTTAGTTTATTAATTTCTGCTAAGCTAGTTAAATGTAAGATGTAAGTGTTTATGTTTGGAAAAATGGTAAGAGGAAACCACCACATTCGAGGCTTCCTCCTTTCTAATATTCACATAAAGTGATTAATAGAATTTCTCAGCCTGGTGAAAAGACACAGGTTTAAAGACCCTGAGTTTGGCCCTGGGCGCTAAGACGTGTTATAGTGCGCCACCTACTGGTTATATATAAGATTGCTGCCAGTGTTCTTTTAATTAAAAAATGTTAGTATCCCAGAGTACTAAACTGCCCAGCAAAGGCCTCCAAGTTTAGAGACCTTACTTCTTCTAGTACTTGTTACTTCTCAGTTATATGGAAGGCGTTCTGAAGATATTTCAGTCACTTCTGGTTCTAGGTCAGAACCCACAAAGTCTAAACCAGTGGCAAAAGTGGTTGATACACAGCATAGAAATTTTTTCAAATAAATAAGCAGTAGCCTGTTGTGTATTAATGTGTTTCATTCTCTTCTTTGGTTCCTTCCTTCGTTTCTCTCTTGTTTTTAAAGCTTTTAATTACAGAATTAATCCTAAAATTACCACACAGATACATAAAGCTGGCTCCCTCCCACTCCCACTCCCAGGAAGCTTTTGTTAGCAGTTGAAGGTGTATCATTCCAGACATTCATCTTCTTGTGTTTCATATCCTGTGATTGTCACCAAAAGTATGATCATTAAGCCATTAAAGCTACCGGATTAACGGTGCTGTTATATGTGTAGATAGTGAGTTTGGTGCTGTTCCTTGTGATATTTGAATTTTGCACGTTTTTTTATTCAGGGATGCAGTATTTAGGAGGTTCAAAATGAGGTATTCTAATTGCATTATTCCTCCTTCATTTATTAGCTGAAATAGGTCTATAATGAGAAATATTCCTTCATCAACATTTACATTACTTTGAAGTACAGTTCTAAAGAAATAAGCATCCTTTGTATTTCATAATAAAAGCAAACTAGGCTTGGTTAGGAACAGTGGCTTACATTAGACTGTATGTGTCTCACTCTTACAAGGCTTGCAAAGCATGAGTTTTCTTAAATTTAGATAAAGTGGAAAAAAATCAAAGGACAATAATGATTTAAATAGTGACTTAAAATGATAAAAACATAGCAGGTTAATGTGTAATTCATTTCTAAATGGATTGATTCAGTAATCATCGCCATAAGCATTTGACAGAGTCATTAAAGCCTATTTGAGCAGAAAGGTAGAGTTTAGAATTTGAACCCAAAGGAACTCTGGATTCTGTCATCTTAATTTATTTTTTGCTGCAATTGCTGGGTAGCCAAGAGTCCAAGGTAACCCTGTGTGCAGATGCCAGGGAGACTCAGAAGCTCTTCTAATACAGCTGCGAGGTGACAAGTCTCAACATGAGCTTCAGACAGGCTGTGGGCTGCTGTTAACTTTTAAACTGAATCTAATCCAAGTTTTATTTAAGGGTGAAGGGACTGGGTTTTTGTTTGTTTTGTTTTGTTTTGTTTTGTTTTGTTGAGATAGGGTCTCCCGGTGTAGTTTAGGCTGACCTTGAACTCACTATGTAGTCCAGGCTGGCCTCAACTTATGGCAATCCTCCTGCCTCAGCCTCCCAAGTCCTGAGACTACAGGGTTGTGCCACCACACCCAACCAAAGGGATTGATTTTTAAAATTAGGTGTAGTCGTGGAGGGCTGTTTCACACTTGTGAAATGAGTGCTCCTATTTGGAAGGATTTGCATCCAGATACCATCTATTGGAAAAGGTGCACCTGTAAGACCTAATTCAGTTTATGGAGGTGTTGATCAGCTGTCCAGGGGTGGGGCAGCTGCATATCTGACCTCAGTGATGAAAGCAAGAGATACCACCTCTCTTGTTTAGGGGCCAGTGTGGGCACGGACAACAGTTCTTGGAATCATGGCCATCTGTACAGCTGCTACGCTGGGCCTGGTTAATAATAGATCCCAAGACACAAAAGGGTTTTCATCCTTCATTATGAAATCATCCATTTTTCACTGGCTCTTGGTTTGTTACATAAGAGGGTAGTAGCACCATGGATTTGAGCAGCCTGCTATCACCTGGCGTTTGCAGATTACAGTGCATCCTGTGATGTAGGAAAATGTAATTTTGAAGTCAGGGCCTCATGTTGAGTTATGGATGAAATTCACATGTTGTCATGAGACTCAGCAGAGCAGTGAAGCATGAGAGCCACCCACAGAGCAGGGACAAACCCAGCTCACTACAGGATTGCTTTTGTGGAGATGTGAGTTTTCTGAAATACAGAAAGTAACTCAAAATCTAGCACTTCCACAGTTTTTCCAAGTAGAGGTCAATCTAGAAATTCTTCATGTATCAAAAGTGTTTTAAAAAAACAGAAAAAGGTCACGGGAGGGGGAGTGTCAAGACCTACCTTGACTATTTCCAAAGAGGTGTAAAAGGGGGGAAAAGGATGGAAAGAATTCAACTTCAATAATTAAATCAACTTAGAATAAAAAATAATCTATCATTTTGCAACCGGTGCCATGTTTTCGAATATGTATATGCTTCTCACCTTAGAGTTCTCCTTCAGAAAATTTATCTTAGAAACAGATGGAGGATGGGCAGGAGGATGCAGATGTAAAGAGGTTCGTTGCAGTTTGTGGTGATCAAAATTTAGAAGCAAAGTAAAAAGGGATAAGTTAAACCGATCTGTTCACACAGTGGTGCATTGAATTTGATAGCATGGTCCACCTAAAAATGTTTTGGTACGATAAAAGGAAAGAAGTCACTAAAGACAGTTGGCTCTTAAGTTTTCTTTTTGCTTGTTTTTTTCCCCCCTTGATTTTTCTGTGATGAAGGTAAGGGGAAAAGGGAAGGTGTTTAACAATCGTGTAATCTAAACTTCTGTTGAATTGGGCAGCAGTCGTCAGCAGGCCTTGCTGCTCAGAGGGGCTGTATATCTTGTTCCAAAAAAAGGTCAGGGTTTATGCATTTGAGTTGGAAATGCCAGTTGGCTCTCATCTGATTATGACCATCAAGTCTGGTTTTAATTTTATAAGATGACATCTTTCATAGGTAAGGGAAACCGTTCCAGCCATTCTGGGGGTAGGAAAGATGAAAGGGTAGAGAAGGGGGGCAAGGTGTGTTTTTTATGTTTTATTAGTTTGAAACTGGGCACCTGTAATCCCAGCACTTGGGAGACTGAGGCAGGAGGATCATGAGATCAAGGCCAACCTGGAATACACAGTGAGACCCTGTCTCAGAAAACCAGAAGTAGATACATATTTTTACTACCTTATATCTAAAGTGACCTCAGGATTTAGATGGACACCTTTTGTTTTCTAGGCCGAACACCAGAACACCCTAGAAGGTTTAACTAAAAGAATGCTCATGTTTGACCCAGTCCCTGTCAAGCAAGAGGCCATGGACCCTGTCTCGGTGGTAAGTTTTCCAAAATGGAGCACGTCTCCCCGTCTATTCCCAGTGACGATAGCATTGCATGTTGCGTTCTTCCCTAAAGTTGCTCATTACTTGACAGGCGTTGTGCATGCAGTTTCTCAGGGAGGCCCCAGTGATCACTAAGGAGCACTCCCTCCTAGCAGCTGTGCATCTTTTAATAACTGGGACCTCTGCTTCCTTAAGACCTGTACCCCACACGCCTCAAGATAGGATCAGCACGGAACTTAGCTCCACACAACCTGGTCCCGACAGAAGTAGGTTTATAGAAACTCAACTTTGGTATGTAAAGATGTTTAAGAATAAAGTAACTTGCTTAAAATCCATGGGCCACCGCCATATGGTGCTGAGGCCATATGAAAGGTGACTGAGGAGAAACAAGAGCAAGAACGCGGCTATGAGGACAGAATCAAGTTTCACTTGGAAGAGTGTGGCCCAGTGGGAATTGACGTGCATTGTCCTTTAACACTTAATGCCAAGGCAGCCTCTCTTGTGAGTCTGGCACCTAGGTGTTGTCAGGCTACCAAGGGACTAGTAATTCGTCCAGGTGTTTACATCGGTACAAGATGTGTGTCATGGAGATGATGCATGGGTGACAGAGGTGTCTGAATTCAAAGCAGGTGTGGTTTAGATCAAGGGGATCTGGCTTAGTGAATACTGAATAACAAGGCCAGGCTCCCATTCTGCCTTGCTCATTTCTTCCACGCGCTTGGAAAATATGCACAAGGGGGAAAACTTGGCCTGAGTTCTGTATCTGAAGGTTGGTAATGACACACTTGCACAATTAGGTCATCCTTATGCATTGGCTGTAAAATTCCTGCCAAAAATGTTTATACAAGACATGGGGGTCACTGTGAGGCCCTTGGAACAGAGTTGCCATGGCTATTACAAAGCCAGAAAAGTATTTACCAGTGTCTGTAATGAAAAGTTAAATCAGAGCATCTTTAAGGAAATAACATTCGCAGCACGATAACTAGATAAGCGCATGTCTGAATATAACAACTGAGTAATACGAATTTTATTAATCAAAAAACTAAATGTATTTCTAATGTTATTTAGGGCTGTCATTTATCAGCCCCATTTCCCCCCAACTATTGCATGATCATCTTAGAGGAAAATTAAAGTAAAAGACTTCCCCATTAATTATATCCTTGAAATGTGAATAGGTTTTTAGTACTGGGGGATATGATTAATTTTATAAATGATGCAGAACCATCAGTGATGCATTTTACTCTTCGGGGTACTTCCAGTGCTTTTAATCAAGCATGAAAATATGGCTCAAGAGCCTAATTTCAAGCTAAACTGAAGATCCACATTGCTAAATTGGTATGAAATAATTAAGTACAAGGAAATGCACTTAACTGAAAAAAATAGGAAATAAAATGAGTTGCAAGTAACAAACTTGTAATGTTGTAACTTGTATTAATATATGAAATTAAAATATGTATAAGTATTCTTGCAATTAATAGTCTTTTTCTCCTTCATGTGCTAGTTTTCCCCTTCAACTGGCACTTAAAGAATTTAATTAGACCGTTTTCACCGAAAGTTAATGTCAGTTCTTACAATGAAGGGGTTTATTTTGAATTCAGCAAAATGTCCATTAATTGAAACATTTGAGAAATATGAAATTGTAATTACTTTAAAAAATTAAATAGGAAAAAATAAAATTAAATAGAAAGCTTTGGTTTTCACTCTTTAATCTTTGAATTTTGTCTTCCCTGCTTTCTCAAGTGTGGAGTATATTGAATCTAATTTATTGCTCTTTTTTCAATTCAGTCTGACCCGAGGGTCAAAGTCTTTGACTGTTTAAGTATATGTTGTAAACTTGAAGGCGGCATAGGACATGTGTTGTTTTTTTTTTAAATCTCACATGAATAAAAATAGTATATAGTACCGCCACCACCCCCATTAAAAGGAGAAGCCAACAGAAGCAGTCTGCTGGTTTGGTATTTTACTGTGGCATGGGGGAAGTGTCATTTCGCTCTTGCAGAACATAAGCTTTCCCAGCGTTCTCTGTGCAGCCTGGTGCTGTGAGGCTTTTCCACAGTGAGGCCCTGAGTGGGCCTGGGTCTGCGCCCTGGGCCTCTGCTGTTTATGTTCCACCTGGTATTGGCAGAATCATCAGTTTCCTGAGTCTTATTTTTTTTTTAATTCGTAAGATATGAAATAGCATATATAAAAAATGCATGTAAAGAAATTGTGTTTACCACTTCCTGAAAGATTGAAATAGAATTTGATTCAGGAAGTCAGAAAGAAAACAAATTGTACAAAAAAGCTACCAGATTCTTTGTCTGTCCTGATGGGAACGAAGAAAGTCTATCCTTTTTTATTTTCTGAATGGTTTGGTTTGCCTTGTTCTGTCCTAACAGAAACTTCTGGCAGCTTTTGAAAGAGACTTCTACTTTTAGTTACCCAGAGGTGCAGGACAAGGCTCTGTCCGGAGAGTGTGTCCCGCCTTCCTGGCTGGAGCCCCACCCTCAGCCTGGGGATTCCTCAGTGTCTGTGCACCTTGCCTCGTCCACTCTCTTAAGTTATCCTGTAAAGAAAAGCTCACCAGAACCTTTGCCAGTGAAATAAGAAACTCCAGAAATCCTCACTTTAGTATAAAGTGCTAGCTAACACATATGAGAAATTAAAATACCCAAGCCTGTGCCCTTTTTCCCCATTAGTTTCTCAAGATTCAAAAAAATTGCTGTTGTCCTTCGCTTTATCAGGAGTGAAGACACTGAGTTAATATCTCCAGGCTTCGGCAAATGCCCCACAAGCCAGTGGGAAGCACCTCTCAGCGAGTAACTGTGGACCTCTGAATGCTTGTTACCACTGAAGGAAGGCACTTGCCCTGGGACAGATGGTTTGGGGAAGCGGACGGACGCCTTGCCTGTCCGAGTGGGGATGGTGGTAGGAAGGGGTGGCCCTGTGCTTGTGTCTTGTCTTTAGGCTGTTCTGTTCCAGAACGCAGGGGACACCGGGTGTCCATCTGTGGCCACAGACAAATGTTCTGCTTCATCAACACTTGCCTCTGATTTGGATTTGGGGCCAGGGCAGCCACGCCTGTTTGCATTGCTTAGCTAGGAGATAGGAATGGACCAGAACAGAGGGAAAGCTACTGTTACTGGGGTGTGCCTGCCTGAGGCACGCCCAGATGGAGCATGGTATCAGTCCTTACGAACTAGATTGTCACCAACCAACCGATTGAGTAGCTTGGGTGCTCCACCCAAATAATTAAGATAAACCTGCCTTAGAGAAGGTTCAGGTAAACACTGTAAGGAAATTTGTCACTGAGCCAGTTTGAAAGACCCTCTTTCTTCACCTTTTTGTGAGGCAGTTGGACTGGAAATAGTTAATTACATACTCAGGGTTGGGTGTCTATCCAGCTGTGTCTCCCTGTGCTTAGCCTGGTACTTGAGAATAAACACCTTCAGCGTAAGGGCGGGGCTGTTCATCGCAAGTGAAACTGTGTATAATGTTTCTGAAGCATACTTTAATGTGTGACTTTTTCTTTTTCCATGGCTTGAGAAGCCTGAGAATATCATTAAATTTGCAAGTTCTTGCATTCTAAATTCCTACTTGCCCTAAAGTCACTCATGGATAGAAAAAAATCAGGCAATAACAGCATAAAAAGTATGTCCTCATTTTCCTTCCTATTTAGCTGCCAATAGCTGCTGGCCTTAAACTCTAGGTCATAAGGAAGACCTAGGAAGAATAGGACTGAAAATAAGAAAAAAGCCACATTTTGGTGGATAGAAACAATGCTGTCTCTAATTTCCTCAAGTTATTCGCTAGTACCAGAACTTTTGCCCTTTGGAGAATTCTGTGAAATACGTTAAATTTTACAACTAGGAGAAAACTTTCTCTTTCCTATATTTAATTACTTCTTGCAACACTCATGGTGCATAATTTATAATATTTTTAATGAGCCTTGTATTTGTAATAATGGCCATTTTAATATTTAAATTTAAATGTATTTAATATTTAATGTTAATGTTACCATATATTTTGGACCTCTCACTTTGTGTTGTAGTTTTGTGTGCCTGATTCAAAAGTAAGGTAGAAATTGTCTGTGCTCCCTTTAGTCCTCAACAGCACAGATCTTAAAGTTGGTATTGAAAACTTACATACCTGTATGTATTTCCTGATTGTTTGTATCCTTCAGGGCCTTGTTTTGTATTATCAATATTTAGAATTCTTTTCTCTCCTTTCAACTGACCTTTAGTACTTTTGTTGTACACCTCTATCATTTAGAGTCTTGATATTCAAAAAGTAGTCTGTGGTACCCTGGGCTACTGCCTAGTGATTCAAAATAGTGCATTTTCAGACAATGCCCAGGTGCATTCGAGTGTACACTGAAGTCTGAGAAGCCTGGTCGGGAGTCTGACAGGCAGCCCCTCGCAGCATGCAGCTCTGGTATGAGGGACAGGAGGGGACTCTCCGACAGCCTGCTGTGCCAAGCCTTATGCTAAGCTTCTTATAGAGATGAGCTCATCGGTTCCAGTTTTAACTTTAACTTCACACAACCTGCTAGGAGGCAGATCTTGAGTACCACCTTGACAAGTTTCAGTCTTGGAGCATGTGCACTTCTAATATTTAGTTGGTCCTTTTTCATGCCTACTTTTATAGTTTTTTTAGGAATACATTTATTTTAAAAGGGAACTCTATGTCGTGACTGTGAAGAGTATAACTTTTCTTGCACGCACGTTGAAGGAAACGTGTAACTGTTTTAAAAGCCATGCATGTTCCTCCCTCCTGTCCCATCTGTAAACGTCGCAGGTGCCCCCTGGTGAGGTGTGCACCGTGCTTCCCGGGTGTCACCTGTGCTCGGAGGTTACACAGATTATTATGATCTGGATAAAGAAACAAAGGGCAGAAGAAAACAAAACATATGAGGATGAGAAACTGACATCAGCACCAGGAAAAGACAGAGTCAGGTGATAACAGATTTACTTCCTGGTCCCCTACTTCTGAGCAATCTGATGCTCATTTGGCTTGGAGGAGGGAAGAAAGCAAGCATTTGATAACAGTGCATAGCCAGGTAGAAATTCATTCAGTCTAGGCCGGAGAAGGAAAAAGTGTGATCCAAGTAATAATCTCAAACAAAATCACTGCTCTCTCATAAGTATTGTAATGCACAGAGTAACTGTTGGAAGGGCCAGGGAAGCCAAGAAATTAATTAATAGTGCTTTTCGGCTGTTTAATTATAAAGCTCCAGTGGTGCATTTTCCTGGCTGTGTCATGAGCTGGTATTGCCTCCAAATCATGCAAGTTGGGGATAAGGACATAATTGCCTTCGGAGGGTGGCCTTGAGTACATAGGTGAGAATACTTTTTTTTTTTTTTCCATTACTGGGAATCAAACTCACGACCTCGTGTTCACCAGGCAGGCGCTTATGCCACTGAGCTAAATCCCTGGCTTGAGTATGTAGGTGAGGAGGGTATGTGACCATCCTGATTTTCCAGAGATGAAGAGATTTCTGGGATTTCAATTGCTAAAACCAGGGCACCCAAGGCAGACTAGGATTCTGGGCCACCATAGGCATCGATTGCTCTCCAGCAGAAACCCATCTAAAAGAACTACCAGGTAGCTCCATTTCTCCTCATTACACAAAAGCTTGTCGTAGGAAATGAGAAATGTTACGTATGTTACATAGGTAGATTTGCCAAAGCTAGAGAGCTTTTCCTGCCATCAGAAGAGTAATGAAGTTAGTGTGGCTTGGCTGATTCTTGGTGATCTCTGAAGCTGACTCCCAGCGATACAGGCCCACAAAGCTTGTGATATAACCTGCGTTAGAACCTTGCCCAGGTATCAGCCTTCACACTGAATATGGAAATCTTAGGATTAAATTTCAGATTTTCTATGCAACCCAGTAACTATACATTGACCTTAGTTCTAGTGCTTGCTAGACCACTTGTCTCATAGCCTTTTTTGGGGGAGGATCAAGTGTATATCTCAACATTTTTTAAAGGCCATATGATCAAAAACACTTCGGAGTGTGTGTGTATGTGGGGGGGGCTTCATATTTCAAACAATATACTTCTCATTTGGCTATTTACACGCTTCTTTTTTTCCTTTCCATTAGTCCTACCCATCTAATTACATGGAGTCCATGAAGTCCAGCAAGTATGGGGTCATTTACTCCACACCATTGCCTGATAAGTTCTTTCAGACCCCAGAAGGCCTGTCGCACGGGATACAGATGGAGCCAGTGGACCTCACCGTGAACAAGCGTGGTTCACCGCCTTCGGCTGGGAATTCTCCCTCCTCCCTGAAGTTCCCATCCTCGCACCGGAGATCGTCGCCAGGGCTGAGCATGCCTTCTTCTAGCCCACCGATTAAAAAGTACTCACCCTCCTCGCCAGGTGTCCAGCCTTTCAGCATGCCGCTGTCCATGCCCCCAGTGATGGCAGCTGCCCTCTCGCGGCACGGAATCCGGAGCCCAGGCATCCTGCCTGTCATCCAGCCAGTCGTGGTGCAGCCCGTCCCCTTTATGTACACCAGCCACCTCCAGCAGCCACTCATGGTCTCCTTGTCAGAGGAGATGGAAAATTCAAGCAGTAGCATGCAAGGTAAACACCAGCATAGCTCCGCGCTCTTGTACCTGCCTCCTATACCAGGTCCGCCCCAGTCTGGGTGGGGAAGCATAACACAAAGGCCTGAGCGCTCCAGAGGAAGTCACCTGTCTAAGACACTGCCTTATTGCTTTCGTTTCGAAGTGTCACTATCGGAAGGACTCCCACAAATCGGACTGTCTGTTGAATACCTTGAGCTGATTACTAATACTATACAGTTGTTAATTGAGGAATAGCAAGAATTTTTATTTCACTTTTAGTTTATTGAATAACAAATGGTTCAGGATACAAAGGACATTTAATAAATTCTTTTTGATCATGATGATAACTGCTAGCTCCTAAAAGCCACTTTGTTTACCAACTGGTGTCTGAGGGATTGAAAGAGACAGCCAACATTTATAAGGAAGAGTCATGAGGCTTGCGTCTTACAAATCTAGGTCTTGTGTTTGCTGTTTGCTGGCAAAACACTAGTTGAAAGAAAGGAGAATCCCTTAACAGTCATTACTACTGTAATCTTACCATGGGTGAATAAATATTCACACATCATTGTTGTTGATAGGAACTGTACAGTGAGCTTTTAAAAGCTGAACTTGATAATTTGTACATAGAGTGACTTTGCTATTTTTATTTTTTAGTACCTGTAATTGAATCATATGAGAAACCCATATTACAGAAAAAAATTAAAATAGAACCTGGGACCGAACCACAGAGGACAGACTATTATCCTGAAGAAATGACACCCCCTTTAATGAACTCTGTGTCCCCCCCGCAAGCATTATTGCAAGAGTAAGTATATTAAAGTGTAACCAGACTTTGAGTAATAGCATGCATCTTGGGGCTTGAAATGGAAGCACAAGATTTCAAACATGTGATGTCCTGTGGATGACCAGGAATGTTCTGTGGTATGTGGTGACCACTGGGCATTGTGGTTCAGGACCTCTGATCAAGATGGGAGAATCTCTCTCAAAAACATTGTGCTCTCTGTTACGTGGACAATGCGTGGCAACAGTTTTGTCAACTTTCATCAGAGTAATCGCCCAAGATTTTGCACCTTACCACATAAATGATTTTTGGTGTTTTTCATCCTTCAGACTATGTTTACATGGTTTTTTATGCATACGTGCAGATCTTTGCATAGATGGAACTTGGTGTTCTAGATATTTCATGCAAGTTTAGACCATGGAAAATGGTCATGTGGACACACATGATACTTCCAGTTGTTACTTCTAACCAACTGTAGTGTGTCGATTATGGGAATGTCTTGAAATCCATAGGGCAACCACAGGCCCAAGAAAGGCACTCCAAAACAAGTCCTGAAACCGCTGGCGACAGAAGGTGATCTGTGCA
>RJWT010043577.1:0-11949 GCA_004365215.1 Cuniculus paca
TGGCAGCTCAGGTATTTGCTTGCTCTCTGCGTTTTAGGCCTCAAAGCTCTAGAAGCAGGTGCTGCCTCTAAGAGCTCAGGATGGTCTGACACCACAGCATGGTGTTGACCTCTACTGCTGAGCTCAGTATCGTCTCACTGGAAGCTGCTGGTGTTTGAAACTAGCTCCGATCACCAGCTTCTGTGTGTGGCCCTGAGCTGCCCATGGTGTGTGGTGTACTGCTAGTGTTTGCACACCAGAGGTTGCCCCTTCTTCCTTAGGACTCATTTTGTGCTGACGGCAGCACTTCTTTCCCTGCCTGTCCTGGGAAGGTAAAGAGCCTAATCACACTCCCCACAATCATTCCCCTACTAATTACAGATAGACAGAGCTGAATCACCAAGCTGATTCTGCTTGGAAGAAATTGAACCAGATTGATGATGACATAAGAAAGCTCTCTGAGACACTTCTGATTAGGGCACGCTGCATCCTAACTCATCCAGAGGAAGCAGGGACATCAGATACAAGAGCTTTTAATGAAGGATATTTGTGGAGAGAGCCAAGTCTGTTTCTTTCCTTATTCACACCAGGCCTAGCTTGATTTTTATTCCCCTTAGGAAATGCGGCATAAAATCTTTAACCTTAGGAGACTGAGAAGTCTCTTTATGTGTCCAGAACTTAACTATAGATACATGTTTAAAAAAGAGAAAATTTGTAAAGAGTAGATGTCTGCTGTGTTCTCATAAGTCAGCAAAGAGAGTTGTGAAAAATCCTTTATGGTAACTATAATAGCTATCAAAATTATGGTCAGCTAGTTTGGTCATTTAGTCTTTTTATCTTATAATCAATTGGCTCCTTCTATGTTAAATGCTGCTGTAGATATTAGAGATCTGGGACAAAGAAAAGATTCACTGCTTTCTTGAAATAAGCGTCTACAACAGTGCAATGTGCTTAGTGAATGACTAGATAAAAAGCAACAGGAAGTAACTGAGTCCAGATGAGGTAAAGGTTCTAGGGGATCGAGGCTGGGTTCCCGGAACAATGCTACCCAAAGCAGAGACATTGGAACCTGCCGAAGATGGTGACAGACTCCAAACTAGAGGAGAAAGGGCCCAAAGGCACAGGTATGTAAACCATCGGTTTCTGGGAAGCATAGGTATGAGAGAAAAGAGTTGGTCCTAAACAAATCTGGAGAGGCAAACAAGAGCCATTGCATACAGAGCCTTTGTGCAGCATCCAGCCGCAGTGTGGACTGGGAAAGAATTTAAGCAGTAGTTTTCAGTTTTGAAAACTATCTCAGCAATAATAAAATAAGTAAATCAGAGACATGAAGATCAGTAAAGAGAATATTGTAATAATATTGTAATAATCCAGACTAGCTACTGAGGGTCTGGATTAAGATAGTAGCAATGGCGAGGGATTAAAAAAAACAGTTTGGAAAACTTCAAAGGGAATAAAAACATTGGAACTGGCTGATTGAGCTTGAGGAGTTAGGGAAAGAAAACAACCAATGACTGTTTTCTCTTAGAGAAGCGGGTTGGCAGCACCACCAGCAGAGGTGAGCACACAGAGGAGGGCAGAGCTGAGAGCAGGGTGGTGAATTCAGTCTGCAGTGTCTGGGAGATACAGAGATGAGGCCCTCCATTGGCAGCAATGGACCCGGAGTTCAGGAAATTCTCCTGCAATGATTATGCAGATAGAGCTAGTGATCATAAACAGAGCTGGTAATTTCCAATTTAGCCTTGGGAATTAAAAATATAGATTAACTGGGCAGAGGAAATGAAATAGTAAAAGGATTGACCTTACAAGATGCCATGTGGTGCTAGTTTACAAACTTAATTTGTTTTATGATTTTGGGGAAGATGGCTATGTTTGTGTTTGTGTGGGGAAGATGGCCATGGTCCTGTTTGTCACTGGATTGGACGAGTTTGAACAGCAGCAAAATTTCCCTGAATGCTTTTTTCCTAATGTTGTCTGTCTCCCATGTGTCAGTTACTTTTCTATGCATTTGCATGAATTTTCTCAGATAGTAAAACATTGCCCACATTTTATTAACAAGGGCATTGAAGCTGAATGACTCACTAAAGTTTACATAATTCCCGAGTTTTAGAAACACCACCTTTGCATTGTTTGAATACCTTACATTGTACCCAGGACCCAGAAGTGCATGTCTGCACATTAGATTTTATGCGAAGTGAAAAGGAGTATAAGGAACCAATGCGAAATATAGTGGAATCGTAGTGGAACCAATGCGAAAATAAATTGGTTCTTCCTTTCCCTTCCATACACTGTTCCTTTTTTTAGATTTTGTGTGGTTGAGATTTAACCTATGTGTAATAGAACTACAACAAATGGGCAGTACTCATCTATACATTTCAGGGAGCGCCATTTGGTATAAAGTAGCAGTGTTTGTGTATGGCTTCTGAGAACCGTTTGCAAACATTTGATTTTTTTTTTCATAGTCAAGGCTATAGTCACATATGACAAATCCAAAGGTTTTCAGTCATGCTTCACTTTCTCTCTGCTCCCAAATGATGCTATTCCTATAGACTTCTTGTTTTCCTGTGGCTATTTCTGTCTGGATTCTCTAGCTATTCCCCAACCGTTAGGGGCTAGTATGTATTATCTCTGTGCCAATTGGAAACACACAGATATTTCTCTCTTTGATACTGATAATACCTTGTAGTTTCCTTTCACTCTGATTAAGTGTATTCGCTAAATTATCTGAATTATAGAATGAACCCCATCTCAACTTGTTGCTCTGTGCCTCTCCAAGTGGTTACCTTGTCCTTGAGTTTTGGCTTGGTGTAGTCACCGGTAAACAGATTTGTTCGGGAAAGCATGCCTCCTGCTCCACATCAGAGACTAATACCACTTGCGAAGGGGAAACCAGGTCTCTGCCTTGCTGTGTGCACAAAAGGCCTCCGGTTTGTTCATCACTCGGTGGACACCAGCTCCATAGTTGCCAGCAGAGCCTTTCAACCTGCACCTTGGTGGGAAAAGGCACCCGCCTTTAAACAAAAGAGGAATTCCCCAGATCTGCTTGAGCAGTCTTCAAAAGGATTATTCATAAGTTACTTCACTTCTCATCCTCCACAAAATATTTAATGAGACACACATATGGCTATGTTTTAGCCCTGCAGTTCTTCCTCTTTTCCTCTGCATTTTGAGGACTTTCATTTTTTCCAAGGAGCGAGTGTTACCGTAATTTGGTTGGTTCTGAACTATCGCTGAGCGTAACCCGAAGGACTGTAGCAAGGTGCACATTAATCCTGCACCCAAGGCTGCTTCAGATCTGTTTTCAGAAAGTTGTGCAGCCAAAGATGCTCCTTAGTGAAAGCACACATGTACACACACACACACACACGTGCGCGCGTGCCATGTCATTTCCTGAGGTTTTGAACCAGAGTGTTAGAGTTCATGATCCTTGGATTAAGAATCTTTGCCTGCAGGGTATCTTCCTAAATTGACTCTAAAAGCAGTCCTGCTCCCCATGGCTGTTGAAAGCTGGGTGGTCAAGGTGATTGTAAATGTAGGCCTCATTTCCAAGCTTGGAATTTCCTTACATTAATCTGGGAAAACAACTGCAAAGTAATTCAATTCTTCCCGTTTCTCAGCATTCGGGGCTGGATTACATCCCTAGAGATGTGGAAGAAGGGAACGTGAACACCAAGACTCTGGGGTGACATGGCTCTGTGGGGTTCTATATTTATCCCCTATCAATGTCTTTTAGATCAAATTGGCTGAGTTTACAAATCCAAAGCTGATTTATTTATTTATTTGGTATTTTTTTTAGCAGCCATCAGCTGCTCTTCTGCAAATATCCAGGTTTGAGACCTCAAGCTGTGAACCCCAAGCCTCCAGCTGTGCGCATTCTGGTTTTGATGTCATCGCCCATAATAGAAGGTCTGCATGCAGAGTGAGCTGTCAGGGCAGCCAAGGCCCCGAAGCTCGAGAGCCTCAGCCTCCAGGGCCAGGTAGCCTCCAGGGCCATGAACGCCAGGGTCATGTCACGAAGTGAGGGTGTCCACCTGAGAAGTTCACAGGCCTTGGAGTACCTAGGCTTCGTTTTCTGCACACTTTAGCTTGGTAAATAAATAAGGGCTAGGGGTGTAGCTCTGTTTGAAGGCCCTGGATTCAGTCCCCAATACTGTCTTTTAATGGGAAGCTAATTAATATTCTCAGAAAAATTCCCAATTAAAAATATTAAGAGAATTTTTTCTCTCTATGACTTTAATATGTCATATAGATGTCTATTCATACATATTTAAACATTTGCCTATATTCAGTTCTAATGATCAGGTGGTTTGATCTATGCTGGAATCTATGCTAAGTGTTTTGCTGAGATACACACACAATTCATAGTTGGCATTAGTTTGGATAATATTTTTCATCAGATCCATATTTATTGCATTAAGATGGAATCGGGCTGACAATCTAAAAACTCTCAGTTTGCATTCCTATCTTAAGCAGAGGGTCTAGTGAATACTGACATGGTTTGGGGAGCATTACCCTATGTACAGGACCCAGAGGAAGCCAAGCCCTGATGAGATGGAGGAGCTTAGTAACACTGGGAAAAGATTCAAAGAGAGGTGATGGGCTAAATTTCCTCTGTGTAAGAAAAGTATGTATCACATAGACGGCCGAGAGTGGCACACAGGAAGTAATGCATGACATTGCCCCATGTAAACTTTGTGATGTTAGCTCCTGGTAACTAACCAGTTTGAGGACATTTCCTCACAGGATAGAAGCCAACCTTTAGAACAAATCAGCTGTCTCATTTCCCTATGATGGCCTCTATATTTGATATCAACAGAAATTTTTTCAACTCTTCAGGACTGAACCTCTGTTTACAATAGGCAAAAGCAGGTTGGTGATCTCTAGAACTTTTTCTATAAAAGATCTTTTAAAGTTGCCCATTCGAGGAGATGTGATCAGATTCTTCTGTCAGCTGTGCTGTCTATATCTAAAGAAAAATAAAGGATAAATGCACGTGCTTGTATGTAGGTCTGTGGCATATTTGTAGCCTTTTATTCTTAGTTGTGAAATGAGAGATATTCCTCAAGCCCTCCGCAGATCTTGCTGGGATATCCAAGTAGACTTGCTTTTTTTTTTTATTAACAAAAGAAATGATCCCGAGAAATTGTATTTCTTGTAAGTCAAATCCTATTTTAAATGAAGTTAGTAGAACTTTCTAATTAAAGGATATATGATGAATCCTTTGTAAAGTTTATTATTACTAGGTTCCTACTAGCAACAGAGAGATCTTATTATGCCTTCATTTCTGAGCTGAGATTTTCCTGTAACAAGGATTTTGTATTTTGAAATGCGCTCAAACTCACTTCAAGCTCCAGGAAAAATAATGATCACAATAGCTGTCATTTATTGAGGGCTTACTATGTTCCCTTTATTCTTCTTTATTTGTGTAATACTCATGATAATCCTTCAGGCCGTAAGTGTTCCCATTTTGCCAAAAAGGACTGTGAAGCACGGAAAAGGGAGTCCTCAGCTAGCAGAGTCTACAAGGCACAGAATGTGGGACCTGGAACTCAAGGCTGCCCACACTGTAGCCAGAGGAAGGGGCAGTTATCGTCTGCAACATCTTTTCAGTTGTGCTGCTCCGTCCGCAGCAGCCACATGGAGCTCCCACAACATTAGTATCACGCTGTGGGAAAGTGTTTTAATGTTGACAGTGTCATCCTACTGCAGCAGCCATGGCTCTATGCACTGCAGGTGCATCCTGCCTGTCCCCAGGTGTGTCCAGCCTAGCAGCACAAAGGCTGCATCAGTGTCATGTCACTGCAGCCTTGTTTGATGGGGACCAGTCTGTGCACTTGGGTTTCCAGGACCACACTGAGCTTTCAGGTGGTGCGAGACAATGAAAGTCTTTCCCAGCCACCAGCAGACATTGACAATGGGCCCACAGCAGAGACTCTAAATAAAATCTTTCATGAAATCATCTTTAGTTTTCAGCCCTGCCAACTTTCTTCATCAGAACATAAAACCGGCCTCTTAAGCTTACAAGAGTTGGTGCTCAGGAATAGGGATGCCGCTGCTGCCAAGTTGATCTTCTGTGCCCGTCTGTCTCCCAGAATCCGAACAAGACTATTGCTTCCTCTAGTCTGCATACCGCGCACATGCATGCCTCAGACATCGTAATGGCACTGTCAGGGCTGCCAGCTGCGCTGCCCTGCAGACAGCTGTGTCCAAAGCCCAGTCTGAGTAAGCCAGGGACACCCTGAGCTGACTGAGAGGAAAAACAGAATCAGTGGTCAGAGTGCTGGTCCAGTCCTGGACTGGTACTACTAAATGCAAATTTTGAGATGAATTCTAAAAATAATTCCTAGCATTTTCAAATTTTGTTTCTATTTGCTATATATTTTTTTCAGTTTCTGAGGTCCATCGATTTTCTCTCTGCTGGAATACATGCCATGAAAGTATTTAGCAAGGAGACAGCTGTGTCCTCTCTTCTCTAGTAGCTACAGCTGTTCTCTGGCAAGTTTATTCCTGGGTGCTATAAAAATAATAACCGTGGCTATTATTATTTTCAGTTTTAAAGATTTTTAACACCCAGTCTATGAACTCAGAAACTTTGGGTGTGCTTTATCCTTTGATTCTGAACCACTGAGCTCATGGCTTTGGACAATGTAAAACTCCTGTATGGATTTAGGAGCAGATATGTAGTCACATTTCCACCCAGCATGATTTTGCTGCTTTGGTTGTTGTATTCCACTCATTGAAATAGCTAGGCTCCTAAAATGTTGGCTGTTAAATAAGTCTGTGTTAAATAAATCATACTTCCTCATTGTTCTACATTTTTAAACTAAGAGTACAGTCCATGGAGGAAATAATTGACCCCAATACTAAATATAAATTATACTAAAAACTCAATAAAACTTTCAAAATCTCATATTTAAGGAAAATATTTTCTGTTGGAACACTGATAGTGATGATAGGTTTTGAAATCAAGGTAATATAAATATTATGCTAAGGACAGTTACAGAATGATGTGGTCTTAGAAATAAAGGAACAAGAGGACTTGTGAGTGATACGGAGTCCTTGGCTTTTAAATAGATTTCAAAGTGTTGGGCTAGGACTATCCAACAACCATTCAATTAAGGAGGATTTGACAAGTTTCAAATTAATTAAACTAGTTTCTCAGGTTCCTTAACTGCCGAAGATATCTAGGACGTGGTTCCTATTGTTTAAAAAATTCACCCAAAGAACAGAGTGTATCACAGTAAACCAACTATTAGAAAACACGATGGCAGTTAAAACAGTGGATTTGGGCATCAAGACATCTGCGGTGCCTGTCACTGACCTGACCTGTGACCATGGACTTTTCTAGGCACATATGTCCTCATGAAAAGGAAGGAAGGGAGCTAAATCACTACTTTCTACACATGAGCCTCCCCTGGTAAGAGGAGGAAAGTGCCTCATCTCAGGTGAGTCTGATTTAGTAGGTATGAGTGTGACCTAGAAATCTGTATTTTAAACAACCATTCTAGGGGATTCTACTTCCAAAGAACTATGTCCTAAAATAGCAGCTATGGAATTATGTAGCCATTAATGTCCCTTTAAGCCTTTTAGCTCATTCTTTTATGGATTTACAGACTACATGAACTCAATGTTCAACAAAGGACCTGGCTGGCCCAAGGAATGGAGAACTGGAGATAAGAGAGGAAGTGTTCTTGTCCCAGGGCAGCATAACAAGGAACGAAGAGCTGTGTGCCTCTAAACTACCACAGTTTATTGTCACACAGTTCTGAAAGAGTGAAACTGAGGTATTAGTTGGCCCATGCTTTGTCTGACAAGTGTATGAGAGAGCTTTCTCTTGCTCTTGTAACTTCTGGTGCTTACGAGAAGCTCTGGACACTCTCTAGCTTACAGTTGCATCTTTCTCTCCTCATATGGCCATCTTTTTCCTTGTCTGTGTTCCTTTTCGTGAGTTACCAATCAATTGGATTAAAGCCCACCCTAACACTGCATATTGCCTGGATTATTTTGTAAAGCCAATTTTTGCAAAAGTGCATTCACATTCTGAGGTACTGATGGCTAGGACCTAAACATGTTTTTGAAGGGAACAAAATTCCTCCCAAATTAGGGACTTTTCACAAGTGATTTAGAAATTAAAATATAAATACTATTTGCTTAGGTAGACAGAAAGAACACAGCTTTGTATATTACAAAAGCAATCTGTAGAGAATGCAACAGTCATGTTTGTCCAAAATGAAAAAATACGAGTTGTGGTAGTGTCAGTGGTTGTGATGATGATGGTTATGGTAGTTAACATCACTGAGTATTTATCCTGTGCCCCCTATGTCCTAGTACAGTCCGTCTATTATACTTCAAAGCAACACATGAAGTAGGCAATATTATTCAGAGTTCTGTAGGTTAAGAATGGGTATGCAAAGGAGTTATGTAACTTTTCTTGTTAAGAAGCTAGAAGGCAAAGGATAGGCTTTGTCTGATCCCAATTTTTTGCTCTTTATTATGACGATCTGTTCCCTTCCTCACAGCACTAATGCAAGATGAGTTTGGGTGAGGAGATTCATGATGCTTTGTGGAGGACTTTAACAATAAGGCAGTGGGAAGTTACAGAAAATAGGCACATTATTGTCTGAAGAGGTATGACATGAGAAAGGTGATATTTTAAGAAGATGAGTGTCCTTTCTACCTAAGGATGCATTTTCTTTAGAAGAGGACAAATCAGAGTTACAAATAAAAAGCTATTGACCATGAAGAGTTTCTTTTCATTGGACTGTATCAGGCAGTCTGCCTCTTCCCACTGTTGTCTCTTAAGAATCCTGTAACACTTAAAAAGTGTACTCCATTGAGCTGTTCTTTTTTCCCCCTTCAACGTTCTTTTTAAGTTCTTCATACCAGTGATAAAGCATTGATTAATTTGTATCTGGAGTACAAATACTGTTAGATGAAACCTTTTCTCAATTCTTGAATTCTAAAACATCCACATTTCCACTTTAGTGGGCTTTGTTTGTTTTAAGCAGTACCTACTAGAACCTCATTTCTGGAAATTCAAAATTTAGTTTTCTGTATGTACAGTGATCATCTTTCTTTCTGGTTTTGCCACACAAAGAAAAACATGTACCAAAGGAAAGGTGAAAATAATGATGATAAAGCTGAAATTTATGATGCACTTTTATATATACAAATAGCTTTTCATGTTTCCCAATTTAATCGGAAAGTAGAGGTATAATAACTGGTGAGAGATGATGGCATTGTGGTTTCTCTATAATTCTACAGTTGGTCTAGGAAACATAATGTCTCATTGATTTTTCCAGGACAACTGAATATTCCCTCTTCCTGATAATAGAAAACTGGATAAGTAAAGACTTTATGCCTCTCCCAAATCTTAAGCCTTACTTGATTTCCTTCCTTACAGAATATATATCAACTGGTAGGAATAAGTGAAATTATACATCTATTCATATACCTACTTCCCTGTTGAAAGCAAGATGAGTTCTTGATTTTGATTACCTACCATAACACTTGTGTGCTGAATTTTGCTATGACTGCAATCCTCCCAAAATTATTCTTCTCCCTTTGAATGTCCTCAGAGCAAGTTCATCACATAGTAGTCCCTGTAAATTTCAGTGTGGCCAACATGAGCATGTGTGGGTGGTAGAATTAAAAACAATGCATAGACTCGAGCCAGAGACAGGAGTGCGAAAGCAGGAGGACCCTGCATCTCTTCGTTTCTCCAGTTTGGTAGTGTACCACATAGTGCCGAGAGATGTGAGGCCCATCATCCACTGCTGCAACTCTGGAGCACAATCCAGAACAGCTGTCCAGAGCTAATTTATTTCCTAATGCTGCAGCACTGTTAATTTATAAATTACACTGGTTATTCGAGCTATTATTAATTTCAGATGGTGTAGGGCAAGCCTAATTAAAATATGACACCAATTGCCACAGATATGTACTAAGGACTACCATTTAAAATTAATGGGAATATTAAGTGTGACACTGGTCTCTGAGATGTTTTGCACAGTAATTATAGCATTCTAGCACAGAAAGATCTGACAAATGTAGGCCTGTGGTTGGTAGCAAACAAACAACGACAATATAAGAGCAACCACAAATTCTTTATTTACAACTGCTCTTACTGCTTCCGCCAAGGATTGTTTTGTTTTGTTTTGTTTTGTTTTGTTTTGTTTTGTTTTGTTTTTTTCCATGAAGTGTATGGAACACTGGTAATAAGGGCTACTAAGAGAATTACAAGGTTCTGAAAGGTTGGAAGTATGAGTCTATGTTGGTTCATAGTGATCATCTGTATATGTTTGGCTTTTAAGATACTGTTTTATAGTTATGAACTTGCTTCTGCTGTTTTTTTTTATAACTATAATATCTCTTTCTTGTTTGTTATAGTAGTTATATGCTACTCTCTTTTCCCCTTCACTAGGTAATAGAGAAAAGACAGTCTTCACAGATGTCAAGTGTAGGTCCATATGGTGTGAGGAAATGCTCAGGAGAATGTTACTGTTGATCGGTGCCACAGACTTATGACCAAGGACATGGTCAAGTCCAGGATTGGACAAGTGGTGAACCGTCTTGACAAGAGTCTTGTTTCATTGATGTTGCTAGTGCTGTTGTCACTGTTTTCAAAAATGACGACCTTAGCGCTGTTGTAAAACAAATCCAACCATAATTTGGCACACCGCATATATCATTTACTGTGTTATATTACTTTTTATAGTTATCAGGTAATGCTTGGGGCCAGTTAAAATGTGGCATTGTGAAATGGTTTTAAAATCAGGGAAGAAATGTCCCTTTGATCCATTTTTGGGACTATTCATGTGAATGTAGCCTCACTTCACCTGAATCCAGATCTCTAGGGAGATTATAGGATTAATAATTACATCAACAAATATGCTGAACATGACAATTTTTACAGTGGGTTATGTGTATGTGCGCATGTGCGCACGTCCACTGATGCAAATTTGTAGCTTGAAATAAAAGTGATGCATTAGCATTGTAATGCATCTCAAATCTAAGAAAATAGTTCCCTATTGCTAGGGACAAGATTATTGTCTAGTAATAAGCAGCCACACCTTATTTTTATTTTCCAAAGTATCCTATAGGATGTTGTCATCCTAATTATCCTCACTTAACACAAGGGAAGATAATCCCAGAATCTGTGTTAATGTTTTTCTTTCATCAAGGAAGTTAAGACTAAGGGTGGCTCTGGGACAGAACTTTGACATCTGGCTTCTAGACTTCAATGTCTTGTTCTTTCCAGAACTGAACGCTTATAGTTAGATGTGAGGTGTGCCACCTTGTCAGCAGGGGGTCTTCTTATTGATCATGAATTTTTGTCACTAGAGAAATTGAGTTTTTGGATAAATGAGTGACTGTAAGATTTGCAGCCAGGTCTTCATACTCTTTACTTCTCTGTTCTGGCTGAGACATCAGCTTTGGTGTCTCATTGTTGACTTGGATCTTGCAATTAAGAGATCTGACAGCTGAAGTTTAGAAAAATGATTTCTGTCTATCCAACTGATCGTTTAATATAAAAATAGTTACATCTATTACACTGCCTTTGTGGTGTGTTTGTGTGTGTATATTGTGTATGTATGAGAGAGAGAGAGAGAATGCTAGTGTGGCATTTTTAATTGATTGATGCCCAGTGAGGCGGTCAGACGCTCTACATTCCAGGTTCTGTCTAAATGCAACCTTGAGATCAGCAAGGATTAAAGTGCCTAACTCAGATCCTAGAACTGTGTGGCCTGATGAGATTTGGGCTGCATTAAGTGTCAGAATCACTGATCGCTTGCTAAGAACCCGTTGATTCTCTCTGCACTGCACTTATTTCATCTGGGAGCAAAGATGTTTTAGCTGGTCCGCTAGGACCCAAGGAGAAGCTGGTGGGTAAAGGGTGGGAGAGCCATGGATGGAAAGTCCGTGTAGCTTCTAAGAACCTGAACTTACAAGTGGCACAGTTCTCTACAG
>RJWT010043578.1:0-11937 GCA_004365215.1 Cuniculus paca
AGATAGATAAAAAGAGGAAAATGTAATGATTCATGGATAGGTAAACATGAATACACACTCAAGACATAACATCTAATCATGCACACATATATAGGCATATGCACAGACATTAATGCAAGTCCACTTTTGTACATACAAAATACATTTTACAAAGTCCAACAGATCCATATATATAGGAAACAGAAGATAATAGGATCACAGAATTAAAAAACACAAAGCTCATAGAATTATCAAGGGTGATAGTTTCAGAAGGGCACACAAATAACAGATGGAAGGGATTTGAAAGAACAAATTAAAAGATAAAGTGTTTAGTCTCCATGAAGAAGGGGGGGTCCATCCTAAGTAGATTATCACATTGCAGGCAGATTTCCCAAACTCATATTGTGCATTGCCAAATACATACTTAATTCACATACAATCTACTCTAGAATCTGGATCTGAGGATGGGTGTACCATTTCCAAATGTTAAAATGTTTTATTTTTTCTTTCCAAAATTCAAATATTTGTTTTAAGATAATGGAAAAATATAGAAAAAAACATATACAACAAATAAATTCAATTATCACAATCCAAATTGAAACAATGCTAACAGGTTGCTTTCTTATTGTAATTTTAAAATCTTTAGAACAGGTGTTTTATGCTAACTTGTTGGAGCAGGATTCTCTGATATAAGTAGCTTAACTAGTTTTGTCTAATCTGGGTCTCAAAATTTATAATTGGTGATAGTTCAAGGGATTCATTTGATCCAGTAAGTCGTCCATACCAGCATTAAGAAGGATATTGGAGAGGAATATACTAAAAAGATTTACCAAGAGTGAGAAAACCAATGTTTAAAACACATTGTTGCTAAATATATACAATCATTCCATAGTAATACACAAAATACATATTATAACATACAGTATTTTATATACTATGTATTTCATGTATCATAGTTTTCTCACTAGGAAGAATGAAAAACTATTTCCCTTGTTTAGGGGGACTCTGAATTTGGGATAGGAGCATCATACATGCTGGACCAAACACCTGGGACCAATTGTTGGCATCTGACCTGCAGAGTAGGTAGGTTGTGACAGAGTCTCTGAGTTTTTCTTCATCTTGAGAACAAGTTGAAATCTTTCCCAGTCTTAAAAAATATTTTACTGGCTATACAATTGTGGGTTAACACTTCATTACTTTCAATTCTTAGAAAATTGTGTCACTTCATTTTCACTTGAGTGGTTTCTAATGATGAACTACCTCAATGGTTTCTAATAATAAATATGAGGTATTTTGTTTTTCCACTGAAGATAAGGTATCATTCCTCTTTGCTTTTAAGAGTTTTCTTTCTTTCCTTACAGACATTTCAGTATGGGTTGTTTTGGTGAAGCTTCTTTGGGTTTATTCTATTGTGGTTCACTCCTCTTATTTAGTGTATAGGTTTGTTATTTTGTCATATATGGTAATATCTGATGTATTTCTTTGAGTAACATTTTAGTACCTCTGTTCTTATTCTCCTTTGGAAATTTGATGGCACAAATACTAGATATTTTTATTGTACTATATCTAGTTCTGTTTATTAATTTTAATTTAGTTTATTTTCTCTCTATTATTCATATTTTCTAATTTCTATGTTCTATCTTGAGTGTTACTGATCCTTTCATCTTCTCTCTCAATTTTATTGTTGAGCATATCTTTCAGTTTTTTCCAGTCATTGTATTTTTTTGTTCTAAAATTTTTACCTGGTTTTCTTTGCTTTTTTAAAATAAAAGCAGACAATTTATTTGAGGGTGGGGAAAGTGGAGACAGAGAGAGAGAGAAAGAGGGAGAGACAGAGAGAGAGACAGAGAGAGAGACAGAGAGAGAGAGAGAGAGAGAGAGAGAAAGAGAAAAAGAGAACAGCTACTCTGGATGAGTAGGGAACATTCAAAACAGAAATACTCCCCATCTGGTCTTCTTTGTGTTTCTCAGTGTTGCCCTCTATTGATAAGTTTTTACTCATTTTATGAACTTTCTAACTCTCGCAAAAACAAGTGACATTGATTGAAACTTGGGAATTAGTACTGTGTCATAAAACTGTTAGCTGACTTCTTGAGTGACACTTTTACAGGGGACAGGGAATGAGTGCTTCCTTTTCACTTCCAAGTAAGAAGTTTGGTTTCCTTCTGAACCTACTACCACACTGGAGAGAGTTCCTCATTACTGCTGGTCGGGGTAGGAGTCCTGCCTCCCCATAGACCTCCGCTCATACCTGCTGGCTAGGAGGGGTGATGATTCCTCAGTGCCCCTAGGAGGTGATGAGAGTCCTGACTCCCTGCTAGGTTTCTCCAGTCAGAACTCCGACAGATGGAGAGTAGGTGCATGTCTAGACTCTCCTCTCTGCTTTTACAGGTGAGGATGGGAATGAAGCTACTAGTTGTGTGTGTGTGCATGTGTGTGACATTGGCTTGCATAGAGTACTTATTTACTAAAAGTATTTTGGTAGGCTTCTGATTTTAACATTTTTATTGGGAAAAACAAGTTTTTTCAAGATTAAAAAAAATCCATGTCTGTTGGGTGGCCAATTTCTTCAGCTCCCAGTCAAGGGTACATGTGGTGAAAGAAGATGTCATAGTGTCACTCTTTGGGTACTGATGTCTCCAGGTATTCTGGCTTCTTTTCTGCATTCCTAAGGATCTCTTGTGTTTCTTTTTATACATTAATGCAAGAGGTCTTTACATACTGGGAATGATGGGAAAAAATGCATCTACTGCGTTTTCCCAGTTGATTGACTTTCAGCAAATAGATTATTAATTGAAAGATTTGAAATAATCTATTAAAAAATGAGAAGATTGGAAAGTCACTCAATAATAGTTTTCCAAGGAATTCATCCTCTGTGTAGAGACTGGTAATCATTCATATTCATTTTCACTCGCAATGATAAAAATATAGAGCAAAAGCATGATAATTAAGACCACAATAACAATTATCTGATCAGGGTTTCCTTAAAGGGAATTTCTTGAAGAGTATTTCTTGAGGCAGTGCTAACAAATAAGACAAGTTTTCACTGGATTGACTGAAAGACCGTGTTATAACATTAGGGAGTCTTTCTGGATACCATTCAATCCTTTATTTATACAGAGAATAATATGCCTTAACATGTTCTCAATGTTAAGTAGGTAGTCAGCTGTTTTACTCAATATCTTCTATGTAGGTAAAATTTCCTTTCAAAGTAAGAGTTTTTTGAAAGCTGCACAAATTTATTTTATTTCCTTATATTTCTTTCACAAGGTAAATAATTCCAGCCCAAGAATAGAAATGTATAATCTCTGGAGTCTATGCAGAGGAACTGATGGGCTACATAGATTTCAACATATTTTCTAGCAAAATCATACATATGAAAATGTAGATTTTGGCAGTTTAGGATGCCAAGTCAATAGTAGGAACTCCCAAGAGAACTCTGGAGCACTCAGGAATTCTTGGTTGTAGCAGTAAACATAGTAAGCATAGTTTTTCAATAGTCATAACAAAGTACAATCTGCGTAACATATTTTGTGTAATAAGTAATGCAAGTGTAATATGAAACAGGTGACTAATATTGCTTAACTATTTCAGTATACCATATGTGATTAAAATATAGCCAAATTGTAATTATTTCCATGGAAGTATAGATAATTTCCAATATTTTAAAACTATATGACCTGTTTTGTGAACTCCAAGGGTATACATGTGATGTGTATTGTGATCATGTTTCTAGTTTATTATATAAATTCAATTATGAAAAAGTAAATGAGTATTCAAATATTCTAGACAGGGACCACTGTCTTTTTTATAAGAAGAAACCAGTCAGCTAAGAAAGTATTTCCAAAAAATGCGTTCTGCTAAGTTAGCTAAGCATTTGTATTGTTTAACTCGATCTGAGAGTCCAAGGCTCACTAACCCACATCTTTAGTGCTCCTTAATGACTTCTTTATTCATAGTTCTGTTTTATACCTTATCTGAAACCTCTCACTGGAAAATGCAGCTCATGAAGATCTGATGAAAAAAATATATCTGACTAACCAGACAATAGAAAGCTTTTGTCCTATTATTGGACCAGTAACATTAATTTTCTTTACTGCAGGGAAAATTTAAATAATTAGATGGAGTAGCTGAGACATATGTAAGTCACAGATACATGGTAAAATATTAATAGTCTCTGGTCTTGATTTGTTATGGACATTGACTCCTAAGACATACCCACCTGTGTGAGACACTGTTAGCTTAAACTGACATTCACTATATTGAGACCATTATTTATCACTGTCACCAGTCTAATTCTTATTTTCTAAATTATAGGAAAAAGATTGTGACATTTCTATATTTGAGAAATAAAAATAATTGTGATCTATGGCAAATTAAGGAGAACCCTCTTTCTCTATGATAGGAACTTTCCAGTAGAGGCTGATTTTGAAGGGGCATAGTTATCCATCCAGTCCAAGTCAAGGGAGTACATGGGTCATTATCAGAATTAGAATACTCTAGATACCTTTATGCACAGTCTCTCTCTATATATATACTCTCTCCGTCTATATCATCTATTCCTATTCGTACATCTATATCTATCCATCTGTATCATATATCTATGCCTAGCCTTATCTGTACCATCTATAACTATATGCCACTTGGCCCGTCCTTCCTGAGAAAACTAGTTCAGTGTTTTTCCTTTTCATATATTTGTTTTTTAGGTGCATATTCTCCAGTAGCTTCCTAAGAAAGGGTTTATGACAGATATATTTTTATTACATCAGTGTCTGAAAATATCTTTATTCTACATTCAAGTGAAACTGCTAATTTACCTGGCTAAATTTTAGCTTAATTATATCTGCTTTGTAGTGTGGCTGCTGAGACTTTTTTTGTCATTCCTCAATTGATATTTGATGATCTCTTATTTTTTTTTCTCTTTGCGTGTTTTAAAAATATCTTTTAGTAATTAGAGTTTGAAACCCTTATTTGAGTTCATTTATTGCAGAATTTTAGTGAGAACCCAGAATACTCTAATAAAATTTCTTGGGAGAAAAATGTTGTATTCTGTCTTTGTTTTCTCTCCTTCCTATTTTTTTCTTCTTTATTTCTTTACTTACTTTGCAAGTTAGAGCACCTAGACTACTCTAATTTTACATCATTTTACTTCCTGTTGTTCCTAAAATTTTCCTTTTAACACGTTTTAAGATATTCTGAGCTCTATTTCAAATTGTCTTTTATATTTTGGCTAGCATATCTTTAATTTCCAAGAATCTTAAGTGCTTCATTTTATGACTCTCAATTCTCTTAATGGTGTATGTGCGTGTGTGTGTGTGTTTTGAGGAAGTGATAGTTCTACTTTTCCTATGATCAACATTATCTTTATTTTCTTCAAGCTTATATTTTTCTGCTTATTCATGTTCTCTTTTCTAATATTTGAACCTTTCTTTAAACACATGGTGATCTTTTGCTATCTACATGTAATAAAATATGAATGAGTCGATGTGGATTGGCAGCTCTTTTCATGTGAGAAGGTTTGCTAATTTGTGGCTGTCCCTTCAGGGAGATTTGGTGACAAGGTATTTTTTTTTCATTGGAGTGATCTTCAAGTGTGTGTGTATATTTTTGTTGTTGCTTTAAGTTTCTTCAGACAAAAATTATTTAGCTTTATACTTGCAAAACTAAATCTTTTTTAGTGAGAGTTCTGATAGAAGCCTGGAGAAAGAAATTGTATAATAATAGTTAATATGCAAACTTTCAAATAATTTTCCTACTTTGAGACCTAGTATCCACCCTCCCCCCCATACTTTGCTGTCAGTTTTCATAATCTCAAGGGTGAAAGTCCTCTGCTTCTCCAACTCCCACCCAACTGCTTCCGAGAAAAAGTTAGTGAAAAGAATTTAAAAGCTCTGACCCTTCTGGAAGCTGATTTTTCAACCAAGGTTTTTATTTATATCTTAACACTCTGCTTTCTGATGATCTTGCACATGAGTCTAATTGTAATTCTATCTAAATTTCTTCTGCTTTTTGTATCTTCTTTAGAAGACTTGAATGAAACTTCTTTTAGTTTATTACTTAATTTGTTTCCTGTATTCAAAATTTTATTGTAATTTCCTGTTTACTACCATCTATTTTTTCATTCATTTTATCTTTGTTGGTTTAAATATACAAAAACTACATTATCTTCATTTTAGTGAGATTCAGGGCATATACAGTCCAGTAACTATGCTTGGCTAAAAGCACAGAAAGTTGCCTAGTTCTCTCTATCTGTAGTTCTTCCTGGTTCCCATCTGTTTTTCTTTTGGACACATCTATCCTATTAGACAAAGTTAAACATCATTCTGGTCAGCACATTGCGGAATACAGTAATCCAGAGTCATTATTCAAATTGAATGATTTATTCAGTTTGAATAATGACTATTTTGGAAATGAATGAACACCACTGAACGTTATGCGAGATCATTTGGTGTAATTGTTTAATTAATGGAAATGAAGTATCGCAATATTGAAGGACTTGAATACATACTTTAAGGTTACTGGAACTATGGCTTAAAGCCAGCTCAGGGCAATTCACATTTTAAAATAATGAAATGATAACTTTTCTTTTTTTCCTCTTTTATAAACTGTGCATCTTGATTGAAGCACAGACATCTGTCTTTTCCCAGATAGCAAGAACTTTGGTTGCTGTGGTAACATATTGACTGGGGAACTTAAAATAAAGGTGGCTCATTTCCAAATCATTTCTTTTTTCTCTTTTTCTCCACAAAAAAGGCACACACTGGCAAGAAAGCTCTACTGGAGTCTTTGTAGTCAATAAACCTGTTGTTTGTTGAAGGATTTCTTCTCAAAACTTGCATGTTAAGCAGGTGAGAAAATGTGTATTTGGCTTTAATATGAAAGCCTGTACGATCTCATTTTTAACCAGTTTTCTTTCTTCTTTCTTCCTCCTTTCTGTCCTTCCTTTCTTCCATCTTTCCTTCATCTGTCCCTTTTATTTTTTAAAATTTTAATGTCAATGTCAAGGACCTGGATGGGTGTCGAAGGAGGAGGGGGAAAAAGCTCAAGCAAGCCTGGTTGCTAGGGATTGAAAAGATTGTTATTTGTAGCTAACACAAAGTTATTCCAAAATGCACTCAGCCTTAGAAGCAAACAAGCTCTAAATTTTTCAGAGAGGCATAGATGGAATCTTCCAACATAAGAAAATAATCTTTTGACATTTTGGAATGCACAGATCTTTGTGCATTAAATCTCATGAAATGCAGACAGAAGGGAAAGGAGTTAATTTCTTTTAATAGAGGACACACTTCTTAAATAACTTGTACATTTGATAACATTCAAATTTTCATAGCATTTATTTCTAAAACCTCATTTTCTTATGAGTTTTGCAGTGAAGTTGAGTTCATCAACAGCAACCTGGCATGACAGAAAAATGTGCAATTTCACTTTAGTTTTACTTTTTGAGTAACTTTCCAACTTAGATACTTATAATTCATTTTTTATTTGCTTAAATTTATATAAATAGATAAATCTAATATGAGCTTTTAATATAAATTCTTTAATCATACATATACTCCAAATTTTGCTGTAGGATGGGTATGGATAATTTATATATAACATTACAATAAAGCAAATAATTATAAGAAACAAAAATGATGGGATCATATTGAGTTAGATATTCAGTTTTCAAAGCTATTTATTGACCTATTATAGTTAAGTATTTAGGATATATGTAATTTAAGAATCATAATTTTGAACTAATGACCAAATAATACAGAGAAAAGATAATTTTAAACTTTCTTCTCTCTACCTCTTCAATAAAGACATAGGCTATTATAATGCAATATAGAACATACGGAACTTTCTTAGGAATTTTTAATGTATAGAAAACTAGAGAGCTTGTCTCCATGCATGAGAATTATATATTTGAATGCATGTGCTTGATCATAAAACTTCATAAAACATCCTGCTCCCAAGAAGTGCTTTATAAGTACAAATGATAACAACAAAAGAGAATTTCCTTCATGTGAAATTAAATTGATATAGCAAAAAGATGGTTGCATAAAACACTGATCCCTTGGATGTTTATATTATGAAGGAGTTAAATGTAAATCCTTAAAAAACAAGTCTCCTGGGGTTAATGGTAAAGATTGTCTGTAATGATTTTCAGAAGGTAGAAAAATGCTTGGCAGATTAATGCTGGTTTTCCTTGCTTGTCTGTAGTTATTCCCGAATGCTGTTTTCCTGTTTATGCTGTATCCCACAGGTCTACCACATTGGTCTCCTTGATAGGTCTATGTCACTCAAAGGATTTGGCTTCATTTCTTTGAAATTCACCTCATTCATCTCTTTGAAATTCACCTCATTTGGTGAATTTTTTCTTGATTTTTTACTTTTGTTTTTCTTTGTTTTTATGTTATTAGAGATCATACAGGTAAAATGAATTTCCTGAAAATTCTTAGGAAGGTAAGTCAGAAAGCCTCATTTGTTGAGATCAATATGAGGAAATCTTGACTATATTGACTAAGGGTTTTAAAAGTTATAGGTATTTTAAAAGTGCTGAGCACATTCAGTCAAGAAATTTTTGAATACTAGGTTGTGCTATGCATTATGTGATTCACTGAACAGAAGACTAGCTGATATTTCAATAATAGGCATGTTATCCAAGTTTTGTACCTATTAAGTTGTAAGACAGTGCAAAAAAAAATCCTATAATTCTCCTACTCAATTAGACAGGAGTCCAGGAAGCATGTCTGGTGAAATACATTTTACCGAATGAATTACCCAGGGAAGCCAGGCACTCAGATCTATAGGTTGTATATTGGATGCTCAGTGAGAGGAAACATCAAATGAGAGTTTACCTTTCATTTATTTTATAGGTAAGTGATAAAATTTATGCCATAGGACCAGTGTTATAAAAGACTGGAAAATGAACAAAATAGTCTCTTGAAGGAGCTAAACTCTATTAACATTGGCATTGACGATTTTACCAGTCAGCCAGTCTCAGAGCACGGTAGAAACATTGGCTGGAATGATACGGTGATGTTCTGAGGACCTCAGGAGTCACCAGAGAGGACATCATCATTCTCTCAATAAGACTGATAATCGAACAGGACTGCAATCGAGTAATGCCAGTTCCAAATAATTCTGCCCTCTGAAATGTCCCTGTGTGCTTTTAGCCTCTACAAAGATTTATGTAAAAAGAAACCATTTTACAACCTTTTAAAAATAAAATACACACTGAGTAATTAAACGGAAGATATTCCCCTGACAAGATAATTGGCAAAATAATCAAACCAGTTAATCTATAAATCAATTGTGTCACAGTAAGATTACTTTTAAATGGCTACATCCTCATTTTTATTATTCTGCTGCTACATTTATTTGTGTAACTTTTTAAAAATGGCACTGTTTCCTAGAGAATTATTTAAAAAAATATTGTTATCTGACAGAAATTGACCAATAGAATGCAAATTTTTTGAAAGCAGTGACTTTCCCTCTCTCTCTCTCCTTTATGTATTTGCAGAATTTAGCATGAAATCTACTATAAGAAACTTAGATGTTATTATCAAATGACAGTATGCCTTGCGAATATGTGGAGTACTTAAAAACCCCTTTAGATGAGGGAGATTATTTGATTCTTCTTGATTTTATTTAATTTCCTTAACAGGTAAAAATATGTATTTGATCTCCAATGTAAATATATGTACCACATCACATATTGGGGAACAAGTAGAAATCAGAAAATATGCCATCCATCAGAAGCATTGTTAAAACAAAAGAAGACTTAAGACCTATTGTGTACAGGTACAAATTCCCTATTATGAATGTAACCTTTATTGTTTATGGCAAATACATACTAATATAAATATAAATAAATTGAAAAAAACCCAGGACACTAAAATTTTAAAAAGAGAACCAGAATAGAAATATCAAAATATGGGACAACTAAAAGAGACTAAGCATAGCAGGTGATTTATATAATTTTTTTTCTTATTTTTTATATTGGCTTAAAAAGCCACATACACAAATAACATAGAAATGAAAAGAGTAGAAGTCTCACTCTTACTCTGCTATACAGTTAGCATCAGCCCAAACCATGAAATACATTTATTGTTTCATTGTTTTTCTTCCACAAATATTTATAAGTTCAATTTAGCAACAATGAAATTTATAACCATCTTATCACATCATATTGACCCCATTTTGTGTTTTGCTTACTACGTAGCTGAGTTTGGTGAATCTCTCCAAATTAGTATATCATTTTATATGTTACATGGAATGTTTCGGCTTCTGAATATCCTTCAATTTATTTACAAGTTTTGCCTTGATGTATCCGTAGTTATTTTCAGATATTTGCTTTTATAAGGTATTCCACAACTAAACTTTTACAGCTGTCATTTTACAAGTTTGTATTTGTACCTGCAGATATACACACACAGACCCCCCTTCAAAAGATGAATACATGGACAGAATACACGTTTGATATTGATGGATATTGCCAAATGTCACAGTGGTATATGAGAGAACTAAGCAAGCCTTGGCAGGCAAGTCTTTAGATCTAGGAGGCCGGTACCAAATGATGGGAAGTTCAGGCTCACAGCTCAGATGTGGACAGGAGCACTGTGTGCTCTCCAAGCTCTTTAAGAAGAGGGAGAAGAGACTTGATGAACACGAAGTCTGTGTGCCACCAATACTAAGGGCTACAACATCAAAAAGACCAGAAGATCTGTCCTTGATGGCTATGTAAACTAAAATCAGTGTCTCAGACTGTAAAGCACACAAATCCTCACTGTAGTGCTGAGTTTTAATTTACTCCTTCAAAGAAAACAAAGCTTTGTTTTTTTTTTATTTTTTGGAAAAAAGGTAGAATAAAATTTCATAACAAAACAATAAAAAGCTTTGTTTCTGGAGAAAACTTAAAGCAACCAATATCAACCTCAGATGCAACTTCGTTTTTCACTAAGATGCTTAGAAACTGAGTTGTTTGAACGAACTATTGAATTGGTTAACTTTCCTCTAATTGCTCACTTGAGTTTAGTGTGGGAAAAAAATCCACACAGGAACACAAATATGGATATATACTTCATACAGTCATGTATTGGAGAGGCATACAGAAATCAGAACGGTCATTTAGAAAAATACTCTAATAAACAAAATACCTTTGACAAACTAAAGAATCAAAATAAAACTATTAAGTTAAATGACAGAAAAAGATTAAGCATATCTGACTAAGACTGAAGTGATACATAGACTTGCATCTATCTATTTAATATTTTGAAATTAAAAATTCTAGATATCAGTCATCTCTAGGAATTAGTAATAGTGAATTTATAATGGCACAAGTAAAGGAGAAATAAAAATATCCAGATATTTAACAAAATGAGTTGTAAAAACACAAGACAGTCAACTAAATCATTTTGGTGAAAGATACACTTGTCAGGTTCTGGTATCAGCATGTGTTGCCCTCATATAACCTGTTAAACTATCCTTACTCCTTTATTTTTAGAAGAGTTCATTTGAAATTTTTATCACTTCTTTCTTAAATGTTTGGTAAAATTTACCAGAACTTAGCTATTTGAGAGCTTTATCTGTGGGATAGTCTATACTTGTGAATTTAATTTTTCAGGTAAATATGAGTAATCAGAAATGACTTTCCTTTTTTAGTCGACTTGATTGTGTTGCTCATGGAATTATCTATTTTGTCTTTTTTCAAAAGTACTGGCTTAAAATTGTTCATAATATAATCTATACTTTTTTTGGTTGAAATAAGGTGAAACACAATTTCGTAACACAATAATAGGAGCATAACAATATTTAATACATTACATATTGTCATCTTCAAGGTAGTTGCTCAGAATATAAGATATGGGCATAAAAATTTCTCCAATCAATACTAGCACCAACCTTCCTTTTCAATGAACTAAGAGATAGTAATAGTATAGCTGCCTTACATTTTTTCCCTTTTCCCTTCTTTCC
>RJWT010043579.1:0-11940 GCA_004365215.1 Cuniculus paca
TGGTTAATACATTGTGTCACCTTGAGAAGTTTAGAAGTTTAACTGAGAGACTCAGCAGGAAGCCAGGGTTCTTACTTTGTAAATATCCTCATCCTGTGCAAAAAGAGGGCAAGGACATTTTGTGAGTGCTACACCCACTCTGGGAAGGCAGAGGGTGGCCTGTATACAATTTGAGGGCAGAGAAGAGGCTTGCATTTTGCTCTTTTGCTCTGGCTGCTGCCTTGAAGTGCTGCCCCAGTGCATGCCATCCTGCCTTGGAGCCAGCTGATTATGGACTGAAATCTCCAGAAACTGTAAGCTAAATAAACCTTTCCTTGCTTCACTTTGGGTGTCGGGTGTTTTGTCCCAGCAACGAGAGATAAGTAACCAAGACAGTAATCCTTTCTGTCTATTTTAGCTTTTGTTATCTGGGAATTTGTGGTCATATAAAAAAAATCATTGTCTAGACCAATGTCATTGGAGATTTTATCTTATGTTTTCAAATTCTAATAATTTTACAGTTATTTTATAGCAAATAAAATTACGTGACCTGTTTTAAGACTTAAAAGTCTTTATTGTGAGTAAATGTTTATATATTGTGAAATCAGAGACCAATTTTATTCTTCTCCATGTGGATATCAAGTTATTCCAATGCTATTTCTTGAAAAGATTGTCCTTTCCACATTATAGGTTTATAGCACTGTGGTGAATTGACAACGGGTGATCAACTTTTAACACCCAGATGAACTGAATCAACATGGTGCTGGATGTAGATCACCCACCTGATGATTGTTGCCAACAACAGAAAAAGGAAAACTGGAGAAGTAGTGTTGTTGGTTCTTCTGTTGCTGTTGGTTCTCGTGTTATTGGTTCTCCCAGAGTAGCTTATCAATTTTCTTTCCTGATATGAACTTGGCTGTTCTCATTGTCAGAGGAGCTCAAGACCTTGTTGTCGCTGAGAATGGCTGCAGTTCACTTTGGGGGAGCTCTGGTCTTTACTTTACCACTTCTGGGCTCAAGAAGGGAAGACGGTGTGCTGTTCAATCTCCAGAAGAAGCTTGTCATGCTAGTTTCCTAATATGAACTCAGCTGTTCTCATCATCAGAGGAGCTCAAAACCTTGTTGTCACTGAGAATGGCTGTGGTACACTTTGGGGTAGCTCTAGTCCTTACTCTGAGCATCATTTCCAGGCTCTGGAGGGGAAGATGGTGTGCTGTTCAGTCTCCTGGAGAAGCTCATCATGCTGGCTTCCTGATACGAGCTCAGCTGTTATCATCAGAGGAGCTCAGGACTTTGTTGTCACTGAGGATGGCTACGGTATTTTTGAGGGGAACTCTGGTTCTTACTTTAAGCATTGCTTCCTGGCTCCAGTGCAGATCACTCAGCCTACTCACACAGATCATTTCATCCCACTGACCCAGACTTTCTAGCTTCCACCCCTAACCTTTGGACCTTCCCAGCACAGATCCATGAAACAGACTTGCATGAGACATTGTCGTGGGCTCTAGGCCTCTAGTTGGACTCATGGGGGGCACTTTCATGGGTACTAGGTCTTCAGCTGGACTCATGTAGGACATTGCCATGGAATCTTGGCCCTTAGCTGAATTTTGGGGATCTTAAGAGTGTGGTCAGATTTTCTGCACTTCTTTTGTATTTGATTCTTTGGGTATTATAAAATAATTCTATCAATTATGTGTCCTGTATTAAATTGTTTTCCTTGCAAACCTTGAATACAACAAGCACCTTTATTGAAGATCAGCTGTCACCTTGTGGATTTATTGCTTTGTTCTGTGTTCTGATTCATTGGTCTATATGCCTGCTTTTATACTAGTACCATGTTGGTTTTCTCACTATATTCTTGTCTTATGCTGTGAGATCAGAGAGTGTGACACCTCCAACTTTATTCCTTTTGCTCAAGATTAGTCTTTGTCACTTTCCTGTTGCTAGTAAAAAATACCTAACACCTAAAACCTAACAAAGAGGTTTACTTTAGCTCAGTTTTTATAGGGTTTGCTCCATGGTTGGCTGGCTCCAATGTAGAAAGAGTATAGTGGAATAGTGTGGGAAGAGAATAGTGGTTTACCCGATGGCAGCCAGGAAGAAGAAAGAGGCAGAAATGTGAATAAGAATGCACCCTTCATATCACACCCCCAGTGACCCACCTCCAACCAGGCTCCACCTCCTAACAGCATATTCAGCTATTAAACTCATCATAGATGAATGCATTAAAGAGTATACAATCCCATGATCCAGTCACCTTCCAAGTACAAGAGGCATTGGAGACACTTTAATTTTTTTAAAAACTTATTATATGTATGTGATACATAATGAATATATTCATTATTGGGTATTGTATATACACATGTTGTATCTTCCTTCTTCCTCTGTCACCCCACCCCCAGATCTCCTTCACATCTCCACAAAATTCTATCTGCCTATTTCCTATCATCTTTGATTTTACTCTTTAAGTTACTTATACTCTAAGTTTTTCATATAAGAGAAACCATGTGTTTTTAATCTTCTGTATCTAATTTATTTCACTTGGCACTAGGGATTCAAGATGCATCCATTTTCCTACAAATGAGTTGAACTCATCTTTATTGCTGGGAAGTACCGAATTGTGTGTCTACACCACCTTTCTTTATCTATTTTTCTAATGAAGGACATAGAGACCACTTCCAAGACTTAGCTCTTATGAATTGTACTACTATAAATATGGGTATGCATGTATCACTGTAATATGACTTCATTCAGTATCTCAACAAGAAACCCAGGGGAGGTATGACTGGGTCAAATAGAATTTCCATTTTTAGTTTTTTGAAGAATATCCAAAAAACTGATTACATTAGCAGTTTTACTAGTTTACATTGCCATCAACAATGTAGAAGTCTTCTTTTTTTCCCACAACCTCACCAGCATTTGTTGTTTTTGAGTTCAAGATGATAGCCATTCTTTCTGGAGTAAGATGGAACCATGATGTTCTTTGATTTGCATTTTTCTAGTAGCCAAAAATGCTAAACATTTTTTTCACTACCTATTGGACATTTGTACTTCTCCTTTTGAGAAATGTCTATTAATTTCAACTTCCCATTTTTGATTGCAGTTTTTTGGGGGGGTCTTTTTTTTTTCAGTTCTTTGTATATTCTTGATATTAGTCCTCTGCATGAGAAGTAGTTGGCAAAAAACCTTCCATTCTGTAGATTGTAACTTCACTGTTGGTTTTTTTCCTTTACTGTGCAGAAGCTTTTTAATTCAATATAATCCCATTTGTTGATTCTTTATCTTATTTCTTATCTTATTGCAACTGGAGTTCGGTTCAGGAATTCCTCCCTTATGCTAATGTCTTCAAAAGTTTGCCAAATTTTTCTTCCACCAGACTCAGGGATTCTGTTTTCATATATAGGTCTTTGATTCATTTTTACTTTATTTTAGTACAGGGTATAGTATATGGATCAGAATTCATTCTTATAGTAGGGCATAAACCCATAATCCCAGCACTTAGGATGCTAAGGCAGGAGGATCACCATGAATTCAAGGCCAGCCTGGGATACATAGTGAGTTCAAGTCAGCCTGAACTATATAGTGAGATTTTGTCTCAAAAACAATTTTTTTAAAAATACTCACTTTTCTGCAAGTGTATAACCATTTTTCCGAACACCATTCGTTAAACAGACTCTCTTTTCTCCAACTTATCTCATTAGTCTCCTTGTTGAAAATCAGATGGTTGAAGGTGCTTGGGGTTGTTTCTGCATCCTATATTCTATTCCATTGGTTAATATGTATGTATTTTTACCATTACCATACTGTTTTTACTACAGTATCTTGTTGTATAACTTGAAGTCTGGAATTATATGCTTCCTGCCTAGCTCCTATTGCCCATGATTCCTTTTGCTATTATGGGTCTATTCTGGTTTCATACACATTTTATAATTCTTTTTCTGTTGCTTTTAAAAAGATGATGATATTTTGATGGGACTTGCATTAAATCTATACATCACTTTTGATAATATTTTGATGATACTAGTTCTGCATATCCAAGAACCAGGGTTGTTTTTCCATATTCTCATGTCCTCTTCAGTCTCTTTATTCAGAGCAATGTAGTTTTATCATAGAGGTCTTTCACTTCCTTGGGTAGGTCAATTTCTAGATATTTTTTGAAGCTACTATGAATGGGATTGTTTTCCTGATTTCTTTCTTGGTTGATCTATACTTCATGTGCAGGGATGCTATAGTTTTTGTGTACTAATTTTGTGTACTGCTACATTGCTGAATTTTTTTATTAGTTCTGAGAGTCTTCTGGTGGAGTTTTTTTTAAGTCTTCTAAGTAAAGGATCATATCACCTATAAATAAGGATAGGTTGATTTCTTCCTTTCCTATTTAAATCCCTTTTATTTCTTTCTCTGCCTGATTTTTCTGGCTGTAATTTCAAGTGCTGTACTGAACAATAGTGATGAGGAAACAGCCTCATCTTGTTTCTGATTTTAGTGGGAATGTTTTCTGTTTTTTCCCCATTTAGTATGATGTTGGCAGTAACATTGTTATGAATGGTTTTTATCATTTTACATAAGGACTTTCTATACCAATTTTTATTTTTCTGCATGTATTGAGATGATTGTGTGATTCTTAAACTGTCTTCTGTTTATGTGCTGTATTATTTGTATTTATTTCCATATATTGAACCATACATGCATCCCTGAGATGAAATCAACTTGGTCATGATGTATAATCTTTTGAATGATTTATTGTATTTTGTTTGCAAGTATTTTAGTGAGTGTTTTGCATCTATGTTCAGCAAGGAAATTGGTCTGTAGTTTTCTTTTTTTGTTATGTCTGATTTTGGTATCAGGGTAAAGTTAGCTTCTAGGAGTGAATTTGGCTGTGTTCCTTCCCTTTTAGTTTTGTGGAAGTTTGAAGAGCATTTGCTTTAATTATTCACTGATGATTTGATAAATTTAAGTGGTGACTCCAACAGGTATGGAGTTTTTCTTAGTAAGCATTTTATTACTGCTTTGATTTCATTGCTTATTATTAGACTGCTCAGGTTTTTTATAACTTTTTGGTTCAGTTCTGCTTACTTATAGGTAAATAGAAATCTATTCATATCTTCTAGATTCTCCAGTTTATTGGAATGAAGGTTTTTGAGGAGTTTAATTTTATTCTTCTGGAATTCAGCAGTGTCTGTTATGATTTCACCATTTTCATTATTAATTGCTTTGATAAGAGTCATTTCTTTCCTTCTTTTGGTAAATTCAGCTAAGAATTTGCCGTTTTTGTTTATTCTTTCAAAGAACCAAATTCCTTGCTTCTTGGTTCCTTGTATTTTTTTAGTCTCAATTTTATTAATTTCTGCTCTGCTCTGCTCTTTATAATTTCCTTCCCTGTGCAAGTTTGAGAATTGGGTTACTCTTGTTTATCTAGGACGTTGAGGTACATTATTAAGTTACTTTTTGAGTCACTTTATTTTTCTAATTTGGGCTTTCACAGCTAAATTTCACTTGTAGGACTGCTTTCATTGTGTCCTATAGCCTCTGGCATGTGGTACTGCCATTATCATTGAACTCTAGAACCTTTTTAACTTCTTCCTTGATTTCTTCAGTTACCTATGATTATTCAATAATACATTATTTAACCTTCATGTTTTTGCATAGTTTCTGTGATTTCTTTTGCCATTGGTTTCTAATTTAACTGTATTATGACCTGATAAAAAGCATTGTTTTACTTTATATTTATTTAAGCATGCTTTATACTCTGTGATGTGTTCTAATTCTGGTTTGTGATGTGGTTCTCTGTGCTGCTAAGAAAATTCTGTATTCTATTGTTGTTGGGAAGGGCAGTCTGTAAATATCTATTGAATCCCTTTGTTCAAAGGTGTGGGTCAATTCTGATATTTCTTCTTTTAATTTCTTATCTGTTTGACCTATCTATAGTGGGGCATTGAAGTCCTTACTATGATGGTGTTGATGTTTACCTGATGTTTTACTTCCAATGCTTTTTTTAATGAAATTGGACGTGCCAATATTCAGTGCTTATATAGTTACAATTGCTATTTTTTCTTGTTGAGTTATTCCCTTTACTGGGATGGTGCATCCTTCTTTTTTGCTTCTGATTAGTTTGAGCTGGAAGTACACTGTCTGAAAATACAATAGCTATGCCCCTTTGCTTTTATGTGCTTGGTGAATGAAATATCATCTCCCATTCTCTTACCTTTAAGTATTTCTTTATGGATGAGATGTGTCTCTGATATGCAACACACAGTTGGGTTTTGTTTTTTGATTCAATATACCAATCTGTGTCTTTTGACTTTAGATTTAAGGCTACTTACATGAGAGTTGTTACTAACAGGTATTGACTGAATCTTGTCATCCAGTTGTTTTTCTGTTCTTGATTTCTTTTTTTTCCCTTTTGCTTAAGAAGTCACCTTGCTAGGTGTACACATTCCTTTGGACCCTTTGGTATTATTGACCTCACTGTTTCTGGGTAGGTTTTTTAAGTACTTTTACAGTGCTGGTTTAATGGTCATGAATTTCTTGAGGTGCTCTTTGTCATTAAAGTTTTTCTCCATCAATTTTGAAACAGAGTTTCGTGAGATATATTATTAATTTGGGTTGAAAGCATTTGTTTGTTTGGTTGGTTGGTTGTTTTTAGGCCTTGAAAACTTTACTCCAAAATTTCCTAGACTTTTGGGTTTGTGTTGAGAAACCTGCCGTTTTTCTGATAGGTTTGCCTATGTAGGCTACTGACTGTTTTTCTCTAACAGCTATTAACATTCTCTACTTTTGTTGAATTTCTTTTTTAATGTGAGTTTTTATTGCTATAAACTCCCTTTTGCTATGTTCCATAAGTTTTAGTATACTGTGTTTTTACTCTTTCTTTATCGCAAGATACTTTTGACTTCTCTTCTAACTTATTTGATTATTTAGAATTGAGTTAAATTTCACACATTTATGAGTTTCAAATTTTCTTCCTTATATAGATTTCTGGTTTCAAACCATTGTCATCAGAAAAGACATTTGATGTGATTTCAAACTTAAATTTGTTAGGCTGTTTTGTGGTTTACCATATTACCTATCCTGTGAAACATTCCATGTATGCTTCAGAATTATTATTCTGTGGCTGAATGGAATATTCTGAATATATCTGTTAAATCCATTGGCCTACACATATGAATATATCCTTAAATCCACTGTCCCTTTATTGATTTTCTGTCTACATGGCCTATCTATTACTGAAAGTAGGGTATTGAAGTCCCCTATTACTGTTGTATTGCTATCTATGTACCTCTTCAGTTCTGTTAATATGCATTTCATACATTTAGCTGCTCAAAAGTTGGAGACTATGTATGTCATTTTCTCCAGTTCTCTTCTTCTCCATTTTCTCTTCTTTTCTTTTCTCTTCCTCTCCTTCCAAGGAATTCATGGCTGAGGATCCTTCTTGGTACTAGGACAGGCTTTCAGGCATGCTGTCAGTGACAGTGGCACCAGTATCCAATATCCGGCATTGAGGAGCAGCCATGGAATTGGGGTAAGAAGCATGGAAACATATGAAGGGACCAGAGCTCTGGAATTCAGAACGGCAGTGGCACCAGTGCCTGGGGCACAGATCCTCCCACTGAGGCAATGGTAATGGTGTGTGAGATAGATGCAGGTGCTTGCAGAGCACCAAGGTCAAGAGCATGGATGTGTGCAAGACTACAGCAGCTCTGCTGTCTCAAGTGTAGCATGAAAGAAACTGTGGTGCTGGGGCCTGAAGTGTGCACTAGCCTGTGGTTGCAGTTGCACATGTAGCCAGATCTGGAACATGGGCAAAGGAGGAGCAACAGTGGCCCCAGTGCCCAAGGAATGAGCCAGTTGGATATGGTTATGCCTCTGATGTGGGCATTCACAGAGCAAAGGTGCACAGTGTGGGTACATACATAGTGGCAGAGGTTCTAAGAACAGGGGCAGGGTTAGCCTACAGCAATCATGGCTTTGGTGCTTGAGGAATAGGTAACCACAGAGCTGGGGACTGGAATATAGGTATATGTGGAGTGGCAATAGCTCCAGAATCAGAAGCATGAATGTTGAGAGGGCAGCAGCACTATTGTGCCTCATTCTTAGATGGCTAGGGCATAGCCATGTCTTCCTTTCTGAGGGGTCCCTGGTAAAAATGGCTGTTGGTTACCTTAACAGTGAAAGATGCTGGTGTCCTTGGCAGAAGAGGCTACACTGAGTCTCCAGACACTTCAGGGATGCTACTCTCCCCAGAGGTAGATTCTTCCATGCAATTATTCTCTCCTCATATCTTTTCTTCCCCTGTAGGCTGTAAGTTCTTAAATAGACCCTTGAAACTTCCCAGGGCTATTGTCATTTTTAATCTGTTTGTCATGTTTGAAGGTTGAAAAAGGCTTCTACCATCTTGCTGACATTATTCTAGAATATGCCATCTTGTGGAAAAAAATAAGGAATTTTTATTCCTAATTTCACAGATTTTTATTCTTAGTATGCTGGAAAAATTAGCAATCCCATACAGTTTTGCCACATTAAAATTTAGTAAAACAATCAAAATTTATTTGAAAAAAAGATAAAGTTTAGTGTTTTTGATGGTAGTTGAAAAAATGAAGAAAATGCCCATAAAAATAAAACAACTCTGACTGAACCCACATTTCAATACCAAAATATTAAAATGTGTACCATTTATTGAATTTGCTCTTGTTTTATCAAGTACCTCAGCATCTGTAGAGAAATTATGTTATTTTATTTATTAATGAAAACAATATACAAAGGAAATCAATTGAAACTGGTAATAGTTTCAAATTTATTAATCATAAAATGCAACTTTAAAGTAGTTGCAGATAATTTACAGAAAAAATAAGACCATCCTGAAATACAAACTGCATTCTTCATAAAAACTACATTCCTCAGTAGTAACACAGTACTAGAGACAGATGTGACTAAGAAATTGATCAAGATATATGAATATGTAACAGACATAATTAGACCATATACATTATTTTTAAATATTAAGATATTTGATGCAAAGAAATTTTTATTTGGCCTTAGCATCCAAAGATACATTATTTAATTTTTAAATAGATTTTAACAGTTTTTCAATAGACCTGTGCCAGATAGATCCCAATAGTTTTTCAACAAATCCCAGTTTAAATGATAAATTATACACTCACTGTAGCTACATGTCATACTAGAAAAAAATGAATGTAATTTTCTATTCTGGGACAAGTTGGGAGAATGTTGAAAGAACTTAATAGCATCATTTCCTTCTTTTTTCTTTTAGGCCATGCTCATAATTAGAGAATTTATTTTCCTTTTCAGCACTTAATGTTTTGAGTATTTAATGTGGTTGAACTGGTGGGTGGACTGGGAAAAGCTGGAATGGAAATTATACAGGTACTCGATGGAAACCATTTAGTAACATCACCAGGTGTAGCTATTATGTCAGTCCTCATGTGAATGTTTACTTTTACTCTTTCACACTTTAATTTTTCTTAATAAAAGACAAAATAACTATGATTGATCACGATTTTTCCCTTTCCAAAATCCTGCCCTCACATCCTGTGTGATTGAGTATGGTGAATGATAAAGTGGCCAGAGGCTTTGCATATCCATTGAATAACTGCTTGGTCCAATAAGTAAATGAGAGAAATTGGCCATTGTAGTTTTCTGCCAAGACAATTAGTGAAAGAATTAATCCCATTGATAAATCACGAGTTCTGAATTTGAGTTCAAAGTGTGGGCATGCTGCTATTGCTTAAATTGTGTCCCCTAGAGACAGATGTTGAAATCCGAATTCCTAGTTCCTTAGAACATGATCTTATTTGGGGAAATAGGGTTTTTGAGACTTTATTACAGTAGAGTTCATAATATAATATGATTGGTATTCTTGTAAAAAGGGAGAAATTTGGAAAATGACACACCGAGGGAGAATGTCATCAGAAGGCAGAGGCAGAGAAAAAAGGTAGCAACTTATAAGCCAAGGATCATCAAGATTGCGAGCTGTTACCAAAAGCTAAGGTAAAAACATGGAACAGATTTTCTCTAAGAGCCTTGAGAAGGAATCAACCCTTCTGACAGTTTGAGTGCAGACCTTTAACCTCCAGAACTGTGAAACAAATTCTATTGTTTTAAACCACCTACTTTGTGACACTTTTTCAAAGTTCTGACTCTCTAGCCCTCTAAACTTCAATTCTCTCCTGTATATAATGAGGGCAGTGATAATATCCACTATCAGTCATGGAGTGAAAATGAAATTAGTTAATATATGGGGAAAGCACTGTACTATACAGCAATAAAACCACAACTAAGACACCTCCAAAGTGAAAGACAATTGCAAATAACCCTTTTATTTATTTTACTTTAAAGAGAATAGAACAAAACAAAACAGAACAAAACGAAGCAAAAGAAAAAAGAATAGAGTCAAACAAAACATAGTATTTCAAAACAGAACACTGCAAGCTATACAGGTTTTCAAAACATAACAACAGGAGATTAACAATGGTTACCCTAGTGTCTCTTGCTTTCTTCAAAATGGTTGTTCATACATTTACTGACAATAAACTCAAACAAAACAAAGTAATATAAAACCAGATAAAACAAAAGAGCATTACAGGTATTCAAGTCGGACAATAAGAAACCAGCAATGGCTACCATAGTGTCTCATTTTTCAAAAGAGCTGTTCCTATCTTCTCACATATTACCTTCAAATAGTAGGAAAGGGACTTAAACCAATCAAATCAAAGAATAAAAGCACCATTGGACTTCAGAACCATTTCTCCAGATTTATTGGAAATTTTGTATCTTATTGAGTCTTTCAGTTTCTTACACTAGGGAGACAATGCGGTGCTTACACATGTGTGTTTGGTTTATTTCACTTATGAGTATGGTCTCAAGTCTCATCCATTTAGCTATAAAAGCCTCAATGTGATCATTTTTTATAGCTGAATAGTACTCCATTGTATAAAAGTACCACATCTTCTTTATCCATTCCTCGATTGATGGGCATTTGGGTTGTTTCCAAGATTTGGCTATTACAAATTGTGCTGCTATAAACATGGGTGCACATATATCACTGTGGTAAGATGATTTCACTTCTTCTGAGAATATGCCCAGAAGTGGAATAGCTGGGTCAAATGGGACTTCCAGTCCTAGCTTTTTGAGAAACCTCCAGACTGACCTCCACAGTGGTTGTACCAGTCTGCACTCCCACCAACAGTGGAGAAGGGTTCCTTTGTCCCCACAACCTCTCCAGCATTTATTGTTGGTGGTTTTCCTGATTCCAGCCATTCTTTCTGGAGTGAGATGAAATCTCAGAGTTGCTTTAATTTGCATTTCTCTAATGACCAATGATACTGAACATTTTTTCACGTATTTATTTGCCATTCGTATTTGTTCAGCTGAGAAGTGTGTTTTCATCTCAGATGCCCATTTCTGGATTGGGTCTTTGAATTTCGAGGACCTGATATTTTTTAATTCTTTATATGTTCTAGATAGAAGGCCTTTGTCTGAAGGGCAGTTGACTAAGATTTTTTCCCAATTTGTGGGTTTTCCTTTCACTCTGTTGGAGATTTCTTTTGACATGCAAAAGCTTTTTAACAAGACAAGATCCCACTTGATTCTGGGAAGTGTTTCCCGTGCACTTTGACTTTTGTTCATGAATTCTCCACCTACCCCTATGTTTTCAAGATTTCTACCTACTTTGTTTTCCAGCAGACTTAGTGTTTCTGTTTTAATGCTTAGATCTTTGATCCATTTTGACTTTAGTTTACTGTATGGTGATAGGCTTGGGTCTAATTTTAGTTTTTGGCATATGGAAAGCCAGTTTTTCCAGCACCATTTATTAAAGAGGCTATCTTTCTTCCAGTGAACATGTTTGGCCCCCTTGTCAAAGATAAGGTGGATGAGTGTGTTTGTACTTGGGGTTGTATCTTCTAATCTATTCCACTCATCCTCAGGTCTGTTTTGATTCCA
>RJWT010043580.1:0-11933 GCA_004365215.1 Cuniculus paca
CCTATGAAGTTCTGGGTTTGGATAGGTGTAGAGATTTCAGAAGCTCATAAGGGGATAAAGGGGAAAAGCAAGGGAAAAATCAAAGATACAGTCCTAGAAAAAGAGAATCAGGAAAAACCTGAATGGTATGAAACACCAAGTCTGAACGCACTCTAAGCAACTAGACTGCCAAAATAGAGAGGCTCAGCCACAGAGGTCAGCCGGATGGGAGGTGAGAAGAAAGGGCAGTGGAGCCAGGGCTACACCAGGAGACGCTGGTGTAACAAAGGCAGCAGTTTCTCCGTATCCATCTTCTGCCCGTCCCACGAGGAGGATGAGACCCCTAAGAGCGCTGAGGTGGGTCAGGCAGAGCTGAGATTCCTGTTCCTTTTGCTTTGTCCAAGAGACTAGAAGCATCTATTCCCGTCCAGCACTGATGCTCTTTATACTTTAGGCCCCGATCTTTGTGCCTGCAGGGGCTGCACTTCTGCCCTGTCCCTCTGAGCAGAGCAGGTCCTCTGCAGGGCTGCTTTGTCCCTCTGGGAAGTCGTGTAGGTAATTTCTCAGCGGATCATCACTGAATACCTGCTGTGTCCCAGGTGCTATTCTCAGACGTAATGGTGGATAACAAAACAGAAGGACCAGGTCCTGCCTTCTCCAGGCTTTCTGCCTAGGGTGGGTGCCACTGCAGCCTTTATTCCACATGGCACAGTGCACGTGGAAAGCTCGCACAGGGCTCTGCTGCATGGAAGGGCACCCAGCCCAGGCAGGGGAGGCCTTCCCAGGAAAGCTGAGGGACTGAGGCCTGAAGGAAGAATAAGAGCTATCGGGGAGCTGACGCTCAACCCTAGGCACAGGGAATCTTATGATGGTGTGGAGCTTCATGCAGTAGTTTCTACTTCTTGTCACTCATCAGACGGTGGCAACTCATAGCTGTTTAGTCTCTCCCAGGACCAGAGGCAGCAGATACAGTTAAGCATGTACCATTGCATTTTGCCTCCTTAGTGACAGAAACCTGATTCTTGGCTGGGCCTAATGGCATCTGACTACATTTTCTAGCCTCCCTTGCAATTAGGTGTGACTGTGTGACTATAGGTTAAACAATGAGATGTAAGTGGTCAGTTTTTAAGGACCTCAGTAAAATATCTTTAAAAAGAGGGTGTAAGGGCTTCCTCTCTTTCTCCTTCCTTCAGTATCGAATGCAGATTTAATGGGTGGTGCTCTAGCCATTTCGGTCCTAAAGGTGATTTGGAAACTAGAAGCCCATTCCCAGTATCAGATTGTGAAGATAAAAGGCCACTTGGCCCCTGGTGAAGTGGGTCATCCATTCAATCTGTAACCGCTTATGAGCTGACTTTTATATGGCAGAATAAAACCTTTGTGTGTTTATGTTTCAGTCATGGGAGTAACAAATCTCAATTACCTGTAGCTAAGTGATATGGCAGGAAATAAGTCTGTCATTGTGTATCCCAACTTGTCCCACTTTCTGTTATTAACTATTCTGTCAGGTGAACATCGCAATATATCTCAACTTACTCTTACTAGTTTACATCTGTTTTCTGCCTGAATATGGAGGACAGAACCAAATGCTCTTGCAAGGTCTCCAACAATTCCATCACCAATCTTGACTAATACATCTTAAAGGTTAAGGTTTTGCTGCATTAGATCTTCTGAACAGTTGTCAAAAATATGCTAGAATCTTTTTCATCTCAGAAGGCTCTCATACACACACAAGGAATAAAGAGTATTGCATAGTTGCAAGAGGGATTATTATTTTATTGTGGGACTGTAAAGTGAGAAAGAGTACATGAAAAAATGATTTGATCACATTACTCTATGAAATGATAGGTGTGGAACAAGGTTGTCTGGAAGTTAATCTGGAAGAAGTGCACAGCACCCAGCAGGTATCTCATGTCAAAACACAGAAGAGAGAAGCATTCTGGAAGGCTCTGGAAGCCTGCACATGTCTTATTTGTCCTCTCATTGTAAGGCTGGTTGTTTTATTCATCTATTAATTGTGAGTGACTTATAACCATAGGGAAATCAAGGAAATCCACAAGGAAATCACATCTTCAGAAAAATACTAACCCTGATAGAGGCAGTGACAGAAATGCTAGGATTACCTCACAGTCGAAAATATTTCAGAGGCAAAAACCGATGAGAGTGCCTGATACTTATGTTATTAACTAAAATTTCAGTGATGAGGGTTCTTAAGGTTAAAAAACATACTAAATTTGGATGATGCATAAGAGCTTGAGAGAAAAGAAAAACATAGTACTTTTAGTTTTTAAAGATGTTAGCAAAGTACATCTTAGAACCTACTGCCCAGAATCTCCAGTTTAAATCCAATGTAAAATAGTTGAATAAATATTTTTTTAGAAAAGAAATCTTCACGCCAACTAAAGATTTGAGAAACGAAGAGCAGAAATGATGTTTGGCTCATTCAACTGCTTTTCTTAGAGAATGATAAAATTAATGAACTAAAAGAAGAAGGAAAAAAACACAGCTGAACCTTCCAGAAGCAGTTATTACCATGTCTTTGAATTTTCCTAAATAAATTTATTCAAACTTTCCAAGATCTAAATATGACCCTACTTGGAAAGTGGATGGAAACCAATATAACATCTAGTGATGAGTGATGGAAGATGGGAAAGCAGTGTGCTCTCAAAACTTGAATTTCACTTTGTCACACTTTTCAGGGACGACCTGAGAGACAGAATCAGTGCCATGAGTAACAATAAAAATGAACAAAAAAAATGCCATAATGGATGCTTAATTATTTAATGCCACAGATGGAAAGATACTCCTTTGTCTATTTTCCCAGTTGCCTTTTTTCCAATTATAATATCTTGTCCTGTGCAGTTAATTTTATTAACTTTTCAGTTGGATTGTGTTCTCTGTTTATTAACATATTTGAGTTTGCTGAATATGTTACTGAGTAATATTTACATTGATCTACCAGTTTATGATCTTTGCATAGCTTTTACCATCTGTCAGTAATTTTCTATGTGGATTAACTTCGCTGGAGAAAACCAAGGGAAGATGATGTAGATAGTAAGTGAACGGGGGTATGAAATCAACAGAAATTTGGGAGAAAATGGAGGACTTTGCTAAATGAGGGGGGTGCTCAAATTTGAAAGGGAGAATGATGAAAACAAAGATCATCTGAGAATAAATTATAAAATAACCAGGAGTCAAAAGTAAATATTTGGTGTATAGGCTGTAAAAGAGAGAAAGGACTGAGTAGCTAGCAAGATGATCCGGGACAGTAACGAAGGGTTTGGTTTGAGACTGAATTGGAATCATTGAAATTTAAAATAAAATTCTATTTCACCGTTACTGTTAAATCATGGTTTGTTTCGAGTTTTTTTTTTTCCCCAAAGAATCTTTATTTTTCTTTTTTGCATAACCATCAAATGCCAAATGGTTCAGTCACAACGGTGGGTAAGAATTGGACTTTGGAAGTTTTACTCAAGTTTATATAAGAGAATTGTGATTCCCACTTCCCCTTTTCAATGTAGGTATAGTCTGTTAATCTCTATCTCCATCTGAAATCAAACTAATTGTATTTTTGTATCATAGGAAAGTGAAATACCCACATGGACAGATGTTGGAAGATTGCCCTTATCCATATGATTGAATTAATAAGGAGTCTATTTTGTGATTATATTCAATGCCCTTGAAAATCCAAAATATAGTGAAAATATGAAGATCTGTTTTTCAAAAGTACATGTGCACTATTAATAATTGCTGTGATTGAATAATAAAAACATACAAATTTATGATATTTGGCACTCCTTCAATGGTATAAAAAACTTTTGCAATTACATGGTTAGAGAAGAGAAATCTGTGAGATTGAAACATACTTATACAAGGTGCTGGCCAGTAACCTTCTTTTATAATCCTGATTCTTTGGGCATAAGAAAAAATCTCAAAAAGTGATTTTTCTTAATTTCTCCACCTACAGCAAATGGATTATAAACTTTTATAACAAAGTTTTGAGAAATAACTTATTAGTAACTGTGAGATGTCACCAAATAGCAAATTACTTAGGTTTTAAGTGCCCATTATGGCAGTAATATTTTTGCATTGTAAATTTGGATTTTTAAGTTGTATGGAGATAAATGCTTAAGCTAAAGCAAAGTAAGCTTTGGTTTTCACAAAATGTATATTAAAAATGAGGTGATTTGATAGCTGACCACTAAAATCTATTTTTAAGTTATTTTTTGAGGCATGACATATTTTAGTAATACTTTCTTCTGCATTCTTATAAGCTGACTATTCAAATTTCACTTACCGAGGGTGTTGCATTAATATTTTTAGTGACACATTAGTGGGTGCACAGAATGTGTGTATAGTTTGTTTATACTGGCAGTTATTTTTGATGCTAGCTATTTGGTACAAAATACAATTCTTACACATTATGGGAATATAAACTTTATTGCTGTCATATTATCATGCAGAAGCCAAATGTGAGCAAAAGAATAGCATTCTGTATTAATCTTCCAAAAATTGGCTATGGGTAACCCAACTGATTGTGTTACAGTTTAATTATTGGAATAAAAAGGGAAAAAATAGATTCAATAGTGCCTAATAAATGTAATTCTCTCACAGCAAGATATGTATAGTGAAAAAAACGATAAAAGAATTCTGATAGAATGGCTTTTTATCTAGTTGAATAATGTAATCTTTTGTTCTATGCTCATAAAAAAAGATATCTCCATCCTAAGGCTATAGTGTCATTTTACGTATTCAATTTTTGGAGGAAAAATATTTGCTTCTTCAACTTTAAGAAATTAGATCTTATTGAACTAGAAAAAATATCTAAAATAACTTAAATTATTTTTTGATTTGTGGAACATAAAAAGTCCTTACGGTGGATGAATGAAGTCACATTAGTTTCAATGACTTTGCCTGACCTCTTTCTTCCCTACACACACACACATCCTTTACTGATGGAACTGCATCAGTTTCTGTAGCAGAACAAAATCAAAATGGTATATTCGTGAAAAAAAAATTAGATGTAGTTTGTATTCATGCTCAGTTTAAGTTAATTATGGACATTATCCTGTAACTTTTTAAGATTTTCTGAAAATAAAAGTATCAGAAGAAAATAAAATGTCCAATGCAGTTAGCAGTATGGTGAATGGTGGGGTATATTTGAAGGTAAAGCTAAGTGTAACTAGCTTTACTTTCTACCACAAGCATGGAGTCGCTGCTGAGTTTTTCTAATCTCGCGTGTCTGACTGCTTGTTTCAACTGGCCAGGTGCAGTCATGAGGCCAAGATGTGCAACTTCTGTGGGAAGCAGATGACTTTATTTTGTTCTCTAGGCTCAATTTATGCCCTGAGATAGTAGGTTCAATAGTATCCCTGCCCTACCCCTACCGCAATAGAAAGTCCACCCAGACTATAGTGTGTGATCTTATTTGGAAGTTGAGCCTTTGCAGTGTCATTAAGCTCTGAAGAGGCCATGTTCATTAAGACTAGACCTAAATCCAGTGACTTTTCCTTATGAGCAGAAAAGATGCACAGAGACACACAGGAGAACTGCATGTGTTGATGAAGGAGGCAGTAATTAAAGCGAGGAATGCCCAGGAATTCCAGGACTTTCAGGTAACTGCCAGAAGCTAGGAGAGTGGCAATCAGTGGATTCATCCTCCAGCCCTAGCAAGTAACTAACCCTGCCACACCTCAAATTAGAATATTTGGCTTCCAGAGCTGTGAGAGAATGAATTCCTGCTGCTGTAGGTCACACAGTTAGTGGGAACTTACTGGACAGCCAGTTTGACCGATAGGTGGGATGAGAGCAAACTCTGTCCAAGCGTGTCACATGCTTATGCAGGTTGGGACTGTAGACTGACTAAGGCTCTTAGGTCCTCCAGTGGGAAATCAACAGTAAGGAAAGAAAATGCATCTTCATCATTTCAGGTTATAACTAACATGTCCAAATTCCCCCCTAGTCGGCAACCACTCCAGCTCTTCACCTAATGAGGATCAAGTCCAGCACGATGGACTCTAAACGGTGCCAACAAATTCTACCTCCTCAACAGCACAGTCTGAGGACAAAGTAGTAGAAGACCCTTGAGGGAAGCCACTTGTCCTGAAAGAGTGACCGAGATTCACAATGAGTAGCTATTTTCAGTAGAAGGGCAATCTTGTTCACAACACCATTAGAAAGGCTAGGTCAAGGTTTGAACTGAGAGCCTCCCACCCCAAAGAAAGAGAGATGGGGGGACAAAGAAAGGGAAAGGGGAAGTAGGGAAGAAGAGGGAAGGGGAAGGGGAGGAAAAGAAATGGGAAGGAAGGTAGAGTCCTGAGCAGAACTGACCCACAGAAACTAGCCCCCAGTCAAGACCAGGAAGACAAGACCAGGAAGCCCCTGGCTAGCAATTGCCCCCTGTCTCTTACTGCCTGTAGTAATATCCAGGCTGCTGCCTCCCTAAGGCTTTTGCTGGCAGGGGCCTAGGTTCCTGTAAAGTGGATACCAGAGCTGTTGGCAGGACTGGCTACATAATCTGTTTGCCCCCATGCAGAAAGCAAATTTAGAGTCTTTTTCAAACTTAAGGATCAAGACAGTGACCAGAGAGCATTAAATCCAGTGTCGGACCTTCTGCACAGGGTTCTGTGACTGCTCGGTCACACTGTGCAGCCAGTTCCAGCTCTTGGCTATAGAGCTGGATAGCCTGCTATCTGCTGGCAGAATGGATGTGTTTCATACTGTCCCTCTCCCCACATAAGCCAGCACCCAATTCAAGTCTATGAGAATCTGTAAAATGGCTGGGCCTTGGCTGTAAGAGAGTCTGAGGAATGTCATTTTGGGCTGCCCAGACTCTGTCACAAAGGAAGAACTCTAGAAGGAGCTAGAGAACATGTCAAGTGATTGCCCAAGTGTCCAAATCCTAGAAGCGAAGCTAACTTTTTGTAAAGCAGTGTATTTCCTTCTTTCGGAGACCCATCCTGCTTCAGCCACAGCTGTCCACTCACCATCCCTAATATACAACCACAGGATCGAGTGCACCATTCTCTGCCCCACAATGTGCTCACTACTTGGGGTATGGTGTGACTAAGGAAAATGAGGTCCCTGCCCTCTGGATTTCCCTCATGTGGGTGAAAATTTAAAAATCAGAATAAACAGCTGTTTAAGTTATCCTTTTAGGGAGCAGAGTTTCCGTATCTCCACAATACATCTCAAAACCATTCTGTCCCTTCAGATGCCATTTTGGTCCCTGCTCACAGCCATCTCTCAGCTGATCTCATCCCCTCTCACGTCTGCCTCCATTGTATTCTCAACAACAAAGCTAGAGAAAAACATGCATCCAATCATATGCATTCCCTTGCTTAAGTCTTTTCCATGGTTTTGCTTTATTCTTAGAAAAAATCCAGAGAAAAACTCATTCTTCCTGACAAGACCGCACACCATCTGGGGTCTCTGCCTCTCACTCACCCTCTGCAACCTCCTCATCAATATCCTTCCCGCTATTTGGGATACACCAAGTCCTTTTCTTACCTCTTCCATTAAACCTGAACTCTTCTTTCTGATTGACTACACAGCTCACTCCTCAGCTCCCAGGACTCAGATCAAATGTCACACTCTCAGGACCTTTCTCCCTGACCTCAACCTGAGATAGAATCCTCACTTCAGGTCTGGGCTGGGTTGCATCACTGTGCTTGTTTTTTTGCAAGGTCTTACTGCAATCTGGAAGTATCCTGCGTTCAAATTTGTGTGTTTCTCTTTCCTGTCCATACGGCCAGAGATCTTGCCTGACTCCATCCTTTGCCCCACACTCAGCACAGTACCCAGCACATAGCAGGAGCTCAAGAAATGTTCAGTGATGAACTGGTGTACTGACAGATTGAGGAATGAAAAGCTGTTCCATTCATCACTGAGGTAGGTAAGAGGAATTACACTTACAAACTGAGTATTTGTTTGGAGTTTAGGGGAAATGACAGCAGAGAATTCAAAGCAACAGGCAGTCACCAAATCCCCCAGGTCAGCTTTTGTGGAAAAACTGAAGGCTGGCTTTGGGGTGAAAAGGCCAGGCTGAAATTGTCCAGTAGTACAGATGATCTCACACTTGTTCGTGTGTTGTCCTGAGGTTGTGTTCTTTCCATTCCCACAAGTGTGCATTCTTGGAGCCCGCTCCCTCACTCACTGGGAGCAGGCCCCCCGTCTTTCCACAGCAGTCCCAGTCCTCCTCAGGAGCACCCACGCAGCTCTCCTGCTTCTGATGGAGCGTTCTCAGAGTGGAAGGTGCTGAGCGCTGGCACAGCTGCTGGACCTCGGGGGTCTCTTAGCAGCCCGATTTCCACCACCAGGCAGGTGGCTGATTTCTTGGGACTGAGGAACTGCCCAGATATGGGACCTTCAGTTTTAAAACTCGTCCAGTTCAGGGGTAAGTTGGAGTGATTCAGTTAACACTGTATGGGCTCACCAGCAAGAAGATGGCCAATATCCTCCTTTTTGCTCAAAGTCTTGCTTCTACCAGTTCATCTTGGGGGTTTCACATCCTGATTGGTAACAAGCCCTCACTGTTCATCCCCACTGATGGCGTTCCTGTGCTTCTCCACCTTCACACTCGGTCCTGCTTCCCTGGGCTCCGTCCTGACAATGCGTGCATTCTCCCTCTGACACCCTCATCCTACAACCGCCAGTATATGATCCGAACCATCTTGCCCTCTAGGAGCTTGGAGTTCCCCTCCATGGACCCCAAAAAGCCCTCTTGCCACATTTACCTGGCGGTGATAAGAGGACACCCAAGTGTCATCCTTAAATATGGTTATGCTGTTATGATGTGGATCACTCAGCTCAGGAAAAGGCCGAGAGATTCAGTGACGGTCTGTTAGCCCTCTGTCCTGTAGGAGAACTGGCAAACTGTTTCTGTAAAGAGCCAGATAAATATTTTGGGCTTTGTGGACCATACAGTCTCGGTCATAACTATTCCACTCTACTGTTGTAGCATCAAAAGCAGTTGCAGACAGTATATAACAGTTTTATTTATAAATTTAAGAAGTGGGCCTAATTTGGCCCATGGAACATAGTTTCTAAACTCCTGACATAGAACATCCTTCCCAATAATTTTGAAAATTTTTTATTAAGTTACATAGTTTTCTTGCTCCTCTTCACCTAGATCGGCCTATAGTTCTACAGATTTGTACCTCTTTTAATAATTTACTCTTACTCAGCTGGAAACCATCTTATTAGAAACCATCTGCACCCCCCAAAAATGAATTACTGCACCAAGAGAGTGACATGGAAAGAAATATGACATGGCACTTATTTCTCAACGGATGTTTAACACAAGTTTGCAATATGAAATATGGATACAGAGTTATGGCAATAGGTTAGAATAATTGAGAATAATAGTTAATACTTTATGGGATTATTAGAAACTTGGAAAGAATTCCTCTGATGGGTCGTAGTGCCCTCACTCTTGGCAATGGGGAAGGAAGAAACCCTAAATAATACTTTTAAAGATGAGTTTGGGGTCTTTGCTTTTTCTAAGATTTTCAAAGTAAGCAACACCAGTCAGTGGAAGGCCCCTTTATCTGAGTGGCTTACATGGAATCCTGCTTTTGTCATTTAACAATACTCCTGAGTGTCTTCATAATGTATTTTTAAATTTGCTGTCTTTAGAATATTCTCTCATAGGAACAAAGGGTGAAAGGAAACATTGATAAGATTTTTAAATAATTAGGGGGAATAGTTTCACAATGTACGTGTATCTGAGAACTGCTTCTATCAGCTAAAAAACCTGGGAGACAGACATGAAGAGGCGAGGGGGAAAGGAATGGGAACAGAAGATCATCCCAGCAACATGTCCTAAAGTATACTTATCTGGTCCCGGGGGTGAAAGAAGGTGGAAACAGAGCTCTAAAATACTGCTGACCTGCTTCCCACAAGTCAGCTTACTTGCTGGAGTTAGCGCAGAACCTCGGAGTTCACTTTAGCAGGAGGCAGCGCATGTGGGCTTGGTGAGGAGCAGATAACTGCTGAGCGTGGAAAACTGAGCTCTTAACAAGTCAATTCCACACCCCCTCGAATTTGTGCCTCGGTGGGGAGTCCTCGGCAGGAAATCCTCCATCTGTTTCCCTTTACTACAAGCAATTTCAGAGAATGAGTTCATTTCTCTTCGAACATCCTCCCGTGGATGTGAAACAGTGCTGGGTTGAATGATGACAAATGTCACCAAGAACGCAAGAAGCCGCCTTCAGGTGGAGACAGCTGGGACAGTTGCACTTCTGAATTAAATTCTAGTTCTAGACAGGGTGTGTGTTTTTTGGTTTGTTTGTTGTTTTTTTTTTTTTTTTCTCCTTTGGTAAGGGCAATCTTTTGTTTTTTACAACTTCCTAGTAGAATTTGGATATTTGAAGACACAAAAGGAGGATTTCTCAAAGATTTATCCCATGGATTAATGAAGTGGACCCTGAGGTCCAAAAGATTGTAGCTAGATCAGTCTTTCCTAAAACAAAAGCCTAATTTGAATTCAGGATTGCTTTAAAAAATCACTGCATGTAAGTACTTTGTTTATCTCTTTTCCTTTTAATTCCCTAAATCAGCATTTTTTGCATATTTGTAATCTCAATGAAGTTATGAGTTGAACTATCAATATAACACTGCTTAGCAGGTAATAGTTATAGTCATGTTTTTGTATTTTCATGTTAAGAATTATATAATTTCATTAGTGTTTCAAGTAACTATCTTTTGCCTCATTTCCCCCAGTAATACAAACTACATTTTAAATTGGACAGTAAGCAAGTCCTAAAACAGCATTGTTGCCCTAGCAAGCAAATCAGACTGTCAACTTTTCTGGTAAATTTAGGTAGATTTGTTGAGGAACCTATAAATCTAGAGAATGAAATTAGTTAAAGCCATGACTTTTGTGACTGTCTTTAGAAATGCCATGGAATCATACTGCAGACTTGGGGGCAGGGAGCTGCATGGCAAAAGGGTGCTGAAATACTGAAACATTTCAGCTGCTCTTATCTTGCAGTGGTTATATGATCAAGGTGTGACACAGCTCTGTGTATGGGTCGGGGCTCCTGGGCACTCTCAGAATGTGGAACTGTGATACTGATCCACGTGCATGTAGTTCAACAGCAAACCAGTCATCAGGGAAGAATCCAAAAGTGGCCAAAATGTTCCATTCCTCTCCAATTCCTATCTTCAGTTACCACTTCTCAGCCCTGTTGTCCTTACATGGTAGCTGTGAATCCTGGGAGTGCTACTGAGAGGTGGTGTTGCCCTTCCCAGCAGTTAGTTAGGAAAGTGATGACCACTTGGACGTGCTCTGTGGCGGGATCTGGATGAGAAGGAACAGAGATGGTCTCTCTGTACATCCTTTGCATCCCATGTCCCTACTTCACCAAACCCTTATGAAAGAGCACATTCAAGAGAAAAGCAATGGGTAAAACCGACTTCCATGAAAGTCAGATGTTGCATTTTTCCCTTCATCTTCCCCTAGTCTGTAAATATTGTCTGTCTTCTAAAAACTGTGACTCCTATTCATGGCCTGTTGTCAAAGTTAAGGGCTCTCAGAACAAGCCCTGTTCCTGGTGAGTCCTTCAGTTAAAGATCATTATCTGTCTGGTCCTCTGTTATTTTCACTTAGGAGAATAGTATATCATTTCAGATCTATAGGTGTCCTTTAAATTTTCCCCTACATGGGGTGTAGCAGCTAGACGTTGTTCAAGGACAAAGGCGTGTTGTGAACCACAGGAATCTGTGCTCCACTTTCTGCAAGCATTTGTGGCAATGGTGTAGTCTCAGAGGGCCACAAGCTCCCTCTTAGAGGTGGGGAGACTGGGAGCTGCGAAAAGTGAGAGTGTGGACTTCGCCATCCAGTGTGGTTGCTGCTTTTACAGGAATCACCTGCTTTCTGATTTAGTTGTGCTTAAGCATTTGTGCTTTTTACTATGGGGCACAGTGTTGTCCCAGCAGCCCTCCTCATGGAT
>RJWT010043581.1:0-11938 GCA_004365215.1 Cuniculus paca
TCCCTGAACTCACTTTGTATTCCAGGCTAGCCTCAAACTTGCAACAATCTCTTTCCTCAGCCTCTCCAGTGCTGGAATTACAGGAGTGTGCCACCACACCCAGCAGTGTTACTATTATAGACAGCTAAATTGTTACAGGCAGCTGAGTTAGTTAGAAATATTATAGGCAGTCAGATAGGGCCAGGCCCTCGAGAAAGCTGACACAGAGGACCAGATGTCTTATGACCTTGAAGGAGACAGACACCTCCCATTGTGGGTCAGAGCTCAAGACAAAAGACAAAAGACAAAACAAATACAACCACACCCTAAGTAGAAATATCAGGGATTGACATTCTAAATAGGTACGACCACCTTGACCATCCCAATCCCCTACAGGAAGAGTCACTGATCCTTAAGAATTCTTGCTTGCTACATGACTTGCTTCCCTATTCGTCCCTGATTTGGTCAATTTTACCTGAACAATTAATCTTATTGGTTGACCATAGTTCTGTCCCACCTCATGCCCGTTTGCCTTGCGAGTTCCCAGGTTTTCCCCATCTTAGACCCACCTCAACCCAGGTTTTCCCCATCTTAGACCCACCTCACCTCGTGGTTTTACTCTATAAAAGTCCCCAGAAAAGCCAGTCTTTGGTAACCCCACTCGGACCCCTTCTATCTCTCTGACAGAAGCTTTGTTTCTCTCAATAAATATATTCTGCTCATAACCTCTGTTGTTCCTAAAATTCATTCTTCAATTTTAGAGAACATGAACTTGTGCAGAACATCTAGTAGGTTGGGAGTTTCATTCTCCTATATCAAAATTAGGTAGAAATATTATAGGCAGACAGGGTTAGGTCCACAAAGGAGTGAATGGAGAAGATAAGAACACATTAAAACTCTGACTGGAGGCACATTCATTGAAGGGCAGGCCTCAGGAAAAAGATGGAATGACTACACCTACATACCGACTTGAGGGATAAACAATAATGATAGATATTCTAAATAGGCATCAGTCACCCAGGTGGGGGACCAAGACTTCCTCACCCATTCCTTTCAGGAAAGGTCCTTACTCTTTCTATGCACACTTGCTATGTGACTTGCTTTTCATTGGATCAGTATTATCTAAGCAACTATACTTCTAATCTTATTGGTTGATCATAGTTTTGTCCCACCTTTTACCAATCTAGTGATTTTGTACCCATCTCATGGTTTTACAATATAAAACTTCCTCTGATAAGTGGGCTCGTGGGCCCCTTTTTCCTGGGATCTGGGAATGCAATTTCTCCTTTTCCGGGTCCCCTCTTGTCTCTCTCAGGCAGAAGCCATCTATCTCTTGATAAATATTTCATACTTCACCCCTGTTGTTCCTTAAAAGTCATTCTTTGATTTTGGGGAACACGAACTGGGCATATCAGGCATTTAGCAGGTTGGGAGTTATAATATTTCTCTTATATCATTCGGAGGTCCTATTTTATTCCTATATCAAGAAAAGAACACCTTCTTAGAATGTGGAAATGTGACTAGGGACAACTGCTTTGGAGGTCAATCAGATGAATTAGCAAAGTTAGAAATTAGAGATTAGAGTTAGAATTGATTAGGCAATTCCACTTCCCGGAAATCTGTTTTAGGGAAATGCTTGCACAGTGATGAAGGATATCAGTATGAGGTGCTAATTCTATATAACAATAACAACTAGAAACAATTTCATGTCCATCAGTTGAGGAACATTCCATGAAAAGATACGCAGTTGTCAACAAAAAAGTTTCACTTTTTTTTTTTTTTGCGTGGCACTGGGGACTGAACTCATGACCTCACACTTACCAGGCAGGTGCTTAGGCCACTGAGCTAAATCCCCAGCCTTTCACTCACTTTCTAAAGTGCATCAGGACACAACAATTTTAAGGCCTTTTAAGAGGAAAAACTATTTCATATTATTCTTCTAAAGTTAAATTCTTATAGTGACTTCCCTTTCATATATTTTTGCACACACATTTCTAAAATGTAGGTGGTAAGACTGGATTGATTGTGAATCTATGGAAAAGATAGGTTTCTACATCAAATCTCTTAAGCGATCCTGTCTCCAATGATGTTGCTTCATTATTCACTGGGTGCTAGTTTCTTTCATTTTGAAGTGAGCTTACTCAAGATTTTGAATGTTTATTTTGAATGTTTTTGGTAATTTGTATCCTCAGACATTGAAGGTATTTTTAAAGTACTAAGACATTCTTTTATTATTCAATGATAAAAATATGTACAATCAGAATTTAAAATGTACAATTCCTTTTCTTCTGAATATCGTATTATTCTGGAAAATAAAGAATGGCAGGACCACAGCATCATTAAAATAGAAAAAGAAAAGATGCAGCTGTTTAAAGGGCAAAAGTAAACAAGGGCTGGAAATCTAGCTCAGCGGCCTAAGCGCCTGCCTGGCAAGCGCAAGATCATGAGTTCAATCCCTGGTGCCGAAAAAAAAAAAAAAACAAGTAAATGGTGGTAATACTGCACCATTACAGTGGAAAATTATAGTGGATAACGTTTAATGAAAATGTATGAAGAGCTCAAACGCTTTATGTATATTTCTCATGACGTGCTAAATGAACCCATTGGGAAAGTACCCTATGTGGTCCCTTTTATAAACAGGGAAACTGAATAACATGTTCAAAGTCACAAAATTTCAGTCCTTCACTTGCTTGGCTATAGTGAAAACTAGGGTTTTCTAGTTCACAATTCATAGAACTTTCAGGTTTCCAAGGATGTGAGTTTGTGAAAATAACAGCTTTGTAAAGAATGAAAATACACGCAGTGCCTTTGAAGCCCCAAACAAAGTCTGCTGGGGAGCGGGGCAAATAGCACTTTGGCTGAAATATTCCCTCTTTTAGACACTTTTTTGTGGATCTTGAGGTACCCCTCCCCTGGCCGCATATTCGGCGTTTGATTTAAAGCTGACAGAGGTCCAGAAGACTCTGAAAATTAGTTTCAACAGGGACGTGACGTTGCTTTGAAGTAGCTATAAAGAACCTCGATTAAGTAGAAGAACATGCATCCCTGGGTGGGCTAGAAGCACCAACCTTTTGGTTAACAGCCAACCGCGTTCATCAATTGCACCATTGGGAGACAAAGACTTTACTGTTCGAACCCATTTCCCAATGTCAGAAACCGCTTTTCAACCTCGGGATTGTGGACAAGCTCAAGCCTCGCGTGTGAGGGCCCGCGCATTCCGGACATGGAGGCGGGAGGCACTGAGCCTCATAATCACGTCGCCGGCCACGCTTGGCCATTATCTGGGACGGGAGCGGGCCGGGGGACCCTGACTGCCAAGCGCAGATCCCGGGGCTTCCGGGCACACCCCCTGCAGGGGACGAGCGCAGTTTTGGGACCGAAGTCACCCGCGTTGGCGCGTCCTTAGCTCCGCTTTCCTCCCGCGCCCACAGCCACTACCCAGGTCGTAGGGGGAGGCACTCGCCACAGGGTCCTAGCACCCCAAGAATGCCGGCGTCAGTCCTGCGAGGGCACCTGAACCCTTTCTCAAAGGCAGTACGCGCCTTCCGGAAGCGGTCACAGTCCCACAAGGTCCTCTGGGATTTGGGGGATCGAACTGAACTTCCCACCCGCCCCAGTCTGGGGTCCTCGGTGCTGAATGACCAGGGAAAGCTGAAGAGGAGGGGAAGAAACCGGGTGGGAGAGGGAGGCCAGAGAGCGGGCTGTGGGGGGAGAGATGCCGCGGCTAAGGAAAGGGCCAGTGTCCCGAGTCCTTCCCCTTGAATAATCTCTGCCACCCGCTCCCCACCTCTTCTCCGTAGATGATGCGTTGTGTGCAGTTAGTGCTCTAGAATCCGAAAACGGATGTTCCTTAAATGTTTACAGTAGTTAAAGCCGGGAACACTTGGAAGTTTCACTCTGGAAACAAAGACCTCCCCTCCTCCTGTGGGGACGCCTGCGCCTGCGCAGTGCTGCTCAGATCCGGAGGGGGCGTCACAACCCGGGGCTCCGCCTCCGCCCGAGGCCGCGCCCCGCCCCCGCGCCTGCGCCTTAGAGGGAAAGGGCGCTCTCCGAGATGGCGAGCTCAGCGTCAAAGTAAGCTGGAAAGCTGAACCACGTCCCTGGCGCAAAGTGAGTACTGGTGCTTAATAAAGGCAGGATGAGACATGATAGCTATAGCTTTAATTCCATATAACTGGAACTGTTAGTCTTGGAGAGCTCTATTTTTTTCTCGAGAATAAACGCAGTTAACCCTGTAATTACCATTATGCATATTCGTGTGGGCCTCGATTTATTTCTGCGACAATCCCCCCAAAGAACAGGGCAAGCACACTGGGCCGCGGCTCCCAGGGGAGAGGCGGAAGCACAGATGTTGCCCTTGGCATCCGTGAACTCTCACTTGTGCCTGTTGCAGGAAAATTCGCAAGTCAGACCAAAAGGAAGACTTTGCACTGAGGAAATAAGAAGGTAGCCTTTAATCTTTACGCCTACAGACTGTTGCAGGATGGTTCCCAAAGGCAACAGGGCTGAGTTTACAAAGAATTTAGTTTATACAGCATTCAGAAGTAGCAAGTACAAAGCCAGTGACAATATGGTACATAATTGGTTACATGCATTGAATCATGTAGTGACAGGCTAGTTTTGAACAGATTTGTTGAAACAAAGGAATTATTTATCATAGTATAGAAACATTCCAGGAACAAGGGGAGGGGGCCCTTACAGGGTGAGCATAGTTAAAGGTGTCCTTGATAGCCCAGGGGGCCTTAAGGTACAGATAATTACTCTGACTCAGTGCTTATCAGAGGTGTGCAGCTGGGTTTTAGATACTGTCAAGTCAATTGAGTTTAGCAGAAACTTGGTCAGAGTACTCTAACTGCTCTCTAATTTGTATCATGAAATACCTATAAATGTGCTATTTTATAAATGTTTTTACATTTTCATTGTGCCCCAACATAACAACTTCGTAGATAAGCACCAATACTGTCTTTGTAGGGGTCCAGCTTCACTACAGCCTTCGGGGCTGTAACTGCCATTCTACCCAAAAAGGAACCCTGCTCACCGGAAGCACCGGAGTGTGTCTTGCCAGTCACTGCCCACTGGGTTTAACTTTCATCTTCACGGAAGCATCTGATATAGGGGAACGAAACTCCCAACCTACTAGATGTTCCATATGAGTTCGCGTTGTCTAAATTGAAGAATGAATTCTAGGAACAGTGGATGTTCCGAGCAGAATATATTTATTGAGAGAAAGAAAGCTTCTGTCAGAGAGAGAGAGAGAGAGAGAGAGTCCCAAGTGGGTTACCAAAGACTCTGGCTTTTCTGGGGACTTTGAGAGAGTAAAACCATGAGGGGAGGTGGGTCCAAGATGAGGAAAACATGGGAACTCACAAGGCACATGGGCATGAGGCGGGACAGAACTACGGTCAACCAATAAGATTAATTGTTCAGGTGAAATTGACTAAATTTTGGACAAATGGGGAAGCAAGTCATGTAGCAAGGGAACATTCTTACAGAACAGTGGCTCTTTCTGTAGGGGGTTGGGGTGGTGACTCCTGGCTTCCTCAGGGTGATCCGTACCTATTTAGAATATCAAACCCTGATGTTTCTCCTTAGGGTGGGGTTGCCTTTTGTCTTGAGATCTGACCCACAGCAGGAGGTGTCTGTCTCCTCCGAGGTCACAAGACCTCTGGTTCTCTGTGTAGGCTCCCTCCAGGGCCTAGCCTGGTCTGACTGCCTCTAATATTTCTATCTAACTCAGCTGCCTATAACACCAGGATGGAGGAAATCCCTTAATCTGTGTAGACCTATTTCCTCACCAGCGATGGGCCGAGATTGCCTTCAGTCTTGACGCGGTTTACATTTGGGCAACCAATCTCGTGCTATCAGGAGAAGACAAGGTTATGGCGTTTGCATCGCCCTGCTACTCGGCTTATAGCACAGACATCTAATACCAAAGTAACGAGCATCACCCGGAGCGCTGTGTGGTTTTGTTTGGCAGATTGGTTGGGTTTTCTTGGGATCCGGTGCTGCCACTGTACAGATCACCAAGGTGACCACGAGGGGGACATGTTAACCTTCTTGGAATTACTTCTGATTAGCCAGGAAACAACAAATGATTTCCTGGAGTTTCAATTTCCCTTAGACCAGGGAAATCCCAGGTTTCATATCTGGCACCAGCCCAACTCTGGAGCGGTCTTGGATCAAGGCTAGGGAATTGGTTAAGTGGAACCTCTGGTTCTACCTCATTCATTCCACTGTCGGACTATGGAAGCCTCATGAAGATTAAAAAGTAACAAACAGCATTCGTGATTCTAAGTGTTCTGTGCATTAAGATCCACTATAAAGGATGGGGATGTAGTTCAGTGGTAGAATGCTCGCCTAGCATGCCCAAGGTCCTGGATGAGACACTTGGCACCACTTAAAAGATATTCTGAGAAGGTTGTATATGCTTCAGCAGAACACCAAGAGGTCCTCTGTGGAAGAAACGGCAAGAAACTCGAATGTGGGGTGAAATATTCCCTTGGACCTCAGCTCTGCTGTGGAATTCTCATAGGAACAAGGAAGGAAATGGGAAAGAAGGTGGCAGAGGGAAGGAAGCATGCGGAAGCCATGAATGCTTTATTCCACATCATGGCTTTTCACATAGCATTGTTCCTGGCCAGAAACTCATTCAACAGAGCACTGAGCTTGTTGTGCTCACTGGCTTTACCCCGAAGAAGCCACCCTGACGGGATGGTGGGATGTCTTTGTGAGAGTCAGTCTCAGTGCCAGCTGGATGACAGCTTGAGGTTCTAAGTAATATTCTATAGGATGTGGTACATGCTCCAAATTACCAGCATGGGGTGCTGTTTTTCCAGTGGTGAAGGTGGAAGTAGTTCCTCTTACTAACGCCACTAGTGATACACCAGGGAAAGTTTCGCTTCCAACCCTCCTGTCTTTGGGATCTGCTGATCTAGACGTGCTTGATGAGAACGTTTACACTAGCTGTTGCAGTAATGGGTATGTTAAAATGCATTGGGCCAGGCGTGGTGGTGCTGGGAGTCTTATAATTCTAGCACTCTGGGAAGCTGAGGAGGAGGATTCTCATGGGTTCAAGGCTGGCCTGGGCTAGCTACATGGTGAGTTTGAGGCCCGCTCAGGCTGCATAGGGGGACCTTATTTCAAAAAAGAAAACAAAATGGATATTGAGACTGCTATCTGGCCACTTTTGGCTCCTCAGGACACATAGGCAGCAGTGAAAAATGAATTCCTTTCCTGGTTGGGATGATTGATCCTGACAACTAAGGAGAAACCAGGTTGCCTTTCTATTACAGGATAAAGAGGAATGTGCAAAGATGCAGGAAAGCATGTGGGTGTGCCCTTCTCAGTGCAATTAAAAAGTCTGAGGAAAGTTACAATCTAATAAAGGCAAGACAAAGTGATCCAGACTGGCGGGAAAAACAAAAGCAAAATATAAAACTATTAGTGAAGAGCTGCTTGCTGAGGGCAAAGGAAATTTGGAATCAGTAATAAAGAAGATAGTTAAAAATAACTGCTCTGGCCAGTGACAATTGGAGAAATGAGGATTGTAATAGTTGCACTTCTTCCTTACCGTGCTGTGAATATTACCCAATACTGTTTTCTTTTTATTTCTGTCTCCCTACCAGCTAACATGTATTCATAGCAGTTAACTGTTCCTTTCATTATTTAACTTACAAGATATAAAATGTGGAATAATGACTCAGCTAGAAAAAAGCATCAAAGACAAAAAAGGGACTTTAATCCTCTTTGGAGGAAAGGGTTGCAATATTTTCATTTAAAGTAAGATATTGCTGTTGTCTGCATTTGAAAGTGTGGTTTTAAGCAGAGAAGTGAGGAAGTGAGACCGAAGGGACGAGGAGGAAGAGACACCAATGGATAAGAGGTGGGCAGTGGCTGATTTGCAACGTGTCCACTGTGCTAAGGTGGAGGCCTATTTCCCAAAATTCTCATACCTGTAAAGCTATGAATTGGCTTAGGCCACAGGAGACATTTACTGAGATCTTGAAGGTGGAAGTGACACGGCTGTGCTATTCTTTCACACGCTGGGAAAGAGAGTGCAGGCCGCCAAGTCATGTTAGAATTTGTGAATGGCATCTGCGCGGTGCAGTGCTACACGTGTTCAAGCTAGAAGCGCTTGCTGCGTCTAGAGATGGCTGAGCAGGAGACAGAGTGCAGGGGGCAAGGAGGAGTTTACCAAGGTAAACTCCATGAAAGCGTGGCCAAGGGCAAAGAAATGATAGTCTGAGCAATTGTCTGAAGCAGGGGAGGGTGGGGAAGCAGACCATATGGTCACAGAGGAGGCCCGTGGGGCTAAGAGGCCTGTCTTCCTGCCCTTCCCCAGGGATGAACCCCTGTGTGGGAAAGAAGAAACAGAAAAATCCCAGTTCCAACTAAGAGATACACACCATTAAAAGAGAACTGGACGAAGATATTTACTCTTACTGTAGAACATTTGCGATTTCAGATACAATTTAGTTTGAAATTAAGAAATGTAACCTGAGTGTGGTTTTGCACATGCTCGCAATCCCAGCATTCTGGCGGCTGAGGCGGGAGGACCGCCATAAATTCGAGGCCAGCCTGGGCTACACAGTGAGTTCAAGGCCAGAATGAACTACATACCGAAGCCCTGTCTCAAAGAACAATTAAAAGAAAAGAAAAGAAATCAGAGTCAGGCACACCTGTGATCACAGCACTCGGAAGGTTGGGGCAGAGGATCACCGATTGAACTGCATAGTAAGTTTAAGGCCAGCCTGCACTACAAAGCAAGACTGTCTCAAAGACAAAACACAACAAAAACTAGAAATCAGGGACCTGTAAAGAAACCAAGGATGTTAATGCTCTGGGCAAAAGCAGCTGATTTTGTAAAGGCCTTAATTGTTGGGTTTTTCAGGTGGAGCATGTTGTTTGCCCTCCTCAGGCCGGAGGGCCCCTGTGTTTGTTTGGTTTTGCTTTTTTTTTGCAGCGTGCTTGCCCGGCAGGCGCTTAGGCCACTGAGCTGAATCCCTAGTCCCTGGCTTTTTGAGGCAGGGTCTCACTATGCCGTTCAGACTGGCCTTGAGCTCACTTTGTAGCCCAGGCTGGTCTCGAGCTTGCAAGGATCCTCCTGTCTCAGCCTCCCGAGTGCTGGGATTACAGGCGTGAGCCACCACGCCCGGCTTGGATGACCTCTTTCTAGTGTCTTTTGAAATTCCAGACGTTAAATCTCTAAAGGGCACTAGGAAGAATTGCTGGTCAAGGAGGAAAAACCACATTCACCATAGGGAATGTGCAGGACACGGACAGTTTGGGTTGTGAAAGTTCACATCCTTGGTTTTTTGCAAAACATCAAGATGGCAAGAACTTCCATTTGAGCTGGGTGTGGTGGCACATGCCTGTAATCCCTGCACATGCGAGGCTGAAGGCACAGGGATCACGGGGTATTTGAGGCCAGGCTGGGCTACATCCTGAGTTCAAGGCCAGCCTGAGCTACAGACACTGTCTTCTCAAAAAACAAAAAGCCAAACCAAACCAAGTGCCGTTTGCAACCTCTTTCTGTGAAATATTGCACTAAAGGTTTATGGCAATATTTGAGCTGTGGCTAGCAGATCAGCAGATCAGTTTTGATTTCAAATTAGAGACTTTCGTCTTTGGAGTCTGAAGAAAAAGACTTTACACTCTGCAGGTGGTCACACAAAAAACCATGTAAAGAATGTCTCAGTCGCCTTAAGCCTGGAGCCTTTTAAACAGCAGGTAAAAAGTTTAATTGCCAGGTTCTTGACATTTTGGAGGGAGAACAACAACAGAGTGAAGAAAGATACGGAATCAACAGACAAACACTTCACGTCGGGTGAAATCCTTTCTCCTAAAGAGAGAAAGCCAACCGCCCCGCACCCACACAGCATGTTTATTTCCATACGATCAGCATATGAAGTGCATGAAGCATTTTACGAGAGAATAGGATCTGACACAGGAAGAACGACTAATCAGCATGCCTTAGAGGCTCCACGGGGACAACTGTTTTATCTCAAACGGTCAGGTCACCACGTGCATCAGCTCCCTCCCTGAGCTGAGCGCGCTTATCGCCGGGCCCTGCCAGACTCATGATCGGCAAGCGCATTCAGCTCTAGGTATGCAAGGACCACGACAGCTCTCGCTCGCGACGTTTAGTACTAACTCTCCACCACAGGCAGCAAACTCGCAGCTCCGAGTTTTCTCACTTAAAAGGCACGTCGCATAAACCCTACATACGCTTTAATTGTACTTGCAAAGCTTAAAGTACTTTCATGTTTCGCTATCCCTAAGCCGTAACTTCACTCACGAACGTAAACCGATTAAGCTCACGCACACTCTCTCCCCAAGACCCGCTAACCTCCCCGCTGCTTGCGCACCCCCAAGGCAAAGCACTGAGAATCCTACATAAGCCTAACGTTAAACAGTGTATCAGGGGAAAGCGCGAACGCAGTCCCCCACTACCACAAATTATGCAGTCGAGTTTCCCACATTTGGGGAAATCGCAGGGGTCAGCACATCCGGAGTGCAATGGATAAGCCTCGCCCTGGGAAAACCACCTTCGTGATCATGGTATCTCCCCTGCCAGGTAAGTATGAGATGCTTGCTTCCTTCCCCTGGGGAGCCTCACACATCCCTCACTCTACACTCATGGTCACTTTCCTTCGCGCACTCTCGGGCCCGCCTAGCTCTTCCACGCAGCAGATGCACTCTGTGTCCACCAACGACCCTACGCTACCTATCCTGTCACGCGAAATCCATCGCGTTTCAACACTAGGGACCCAACCAGCACTCCCTGCGATGCCTCATCTGCATAGGAGCCGCCCATCTCTGACGTCACAGGGCGCCCTTCCCTCCAGTCGACGCCCCGCCCCACGCCCCACCCTCACGCCATCCACCCGGCCAACTCGCGCGTGGGCAGGGACAGGGGCAGGGGGCGGCGACTTCGCCTCTCCCTTCTTCCCTGGCTTCCACAACGGGGGTGGGGGTGGGGGGCCGGGGGTCGCCCCCGCCCCGAGCTGCGGAGGACCCTTTGGGCTGCCTCCGGAGGCCTGGGTACCCTTCTTCAAATAAGGACTCATTTGCGCGGAATGGAGCATTTGACATTATAAGGGAGGCTGGTTCCGTTCAAATCCGGTTATCTGTGGGATGTAGCGGTTCGATGAAAATCTGAAACTATCCAAGATCAAAAGGAAAAACTAGACGTATTTAGGAGACTAGAGACTATGCTCAGGTGGCTGTGACTTACCCATCTTCATCACTGACTGGTGTTTTATAGACAGCCAGTCAAACTGCGTCAATCTTGCAGGGTACCCACGCGCCCACCGTACAAAAATATGCTGCCCAACAGAGGTGACCAGACACATCCACCGGTAGTAATGGATTGTTTTCATCATGTTTTCCACTTTTTTTGGAAGAGCATCCTCCAGAATCCTATAAAACAAAGGAATCTGTAGCTTGGCATAGGGTGAAGAAATTAGACCAATGCCTTCTTAGCCAAGAATGACCAGTTCAAGCCTCTCTTCTCAAGCCCTTTTTTCCCAGAATAGGCAGTGTCCAAATCAGTTTCTGAAAACTGCCACTATTCAAGAGCTGCAGTGTGACAATGGCAGTTTAACAAATCACAGTCTTAATGATCTAAGTCTCCAATGCATCCTGGACAGAATTACATCCATTCAGTAGTCACTGTCTCCAAACACAGGTGCAAAAAGTTCCTCTTGCAAGACTATGTAAATATCCCCATAGCCTGTGAGAGATGATACCATTTTCTAGTTGCCACGGTCCCCCTCAGGTTTGTTTTTTTTAACTCCAGTAAAACCTGTTGTTATGGTTGATACATTGTGTCAACTTGAGAAGTTTAGAAGTTTAACTGAGAGACTCAGCAGCCAGCCTGGATCCTTTGTAAATATCCTCATCCTGTGCCAAAGAAGGGCACAGAGATTTTGTAAGTGCTACACCTGCCCCGGAGGTG
>RJWT010043582.1:0-11934 GCA_004365215.1 Cuniculus paca
ATACATGACAAAGAACACCAGAGAAATTCTGTGAACAACAGCACTCCAAAATGTTTTGAAGGACAGTCTAGTGAGAGAGAAAACTACCTCCTGGGATGAAATTGGACAACCATGGATTAACTGTACAGTTAAGCTTCCTGAGAAAGTTGGTGGTTATGACCACAGCTATGTTCAGGTACGGTATAATGTAATGTCAGTGGAGCATAACAGCCCTGGAATGTCCTGCCAGAGTTTCCCACTCCCCCTAATTGCTGCTGTGCTTCTGCTTATGTAATCATTTTGCTTGGGGTTGCTCAGCAATGAGAAATTTCTCTATAGAAACAGTATAAAAGTAAAAGTGAAGCCTTGCTAAGGGCTTTCAGGAGGACGTGAATCCCCTGTGGAGATGTAAGTAAATAAAGACACCCTTTCTCCTACTCCACGTCTAAGTGACTTTGTTCAGGATCCTGTTTATCTCCTGCTTCATTAGAAAGAGATAATAAAGATTACAAGTCCATGAACCTTAACAGAATGAATCCATCAGGCAAGGCAAGGAATTAAACAGAGTGGGAAAAAAAGGGAGCCAAAAACAGGAAAATAACATAACAAAGATAAGTCAATACATATTAGTTATAACCATCAATGCTAATGCTTTCATTTCACCAATCAGAAGAAACAGACTGGCAGAATGGATCAAGAAGCAAGCTCCAACAATATGCTGCATACAAGAAACACATTTAATCTGAAAAATTCATAGAATGAAGCTCAAAGAATAGAAAGCAATATTTCATGTGACAAGAACCCAGAAAAAATCAGAGGAAGCTATTCTATTTGCAGACAAAGTGAATTTCAAGCCAAGACTGATTAAGAGAGACAAAGAAGGTCACTACATCCTCATAAAGGGAACAAACTGAGAGAAAGAGGTAACAATCATAAATATATATGCAACAAATACCAGTGTACCCACCTATATAAAACAAATACTAACCGACATGAAAAATCAAATAAGTCCTAATACAATTGTGCTGGGAGATTTCAATACCCCACTGTCACAAAAAGACAGATCAACTAGACAAAAAAATCAATAATGAAAAATTAGAACTGAACCAAACTTTTGAACAAATGGACTTATTAGATGTCAATAGAATATTCCACTCCATGACATCAGAATCCACATTCTTCTCAGCTGCACATAGGATGTTCTTAAAAAAAAAATCACATACTGACCCATAGAATATGCTTAAGTAAATGCAAAGGAATTCAAATTATCCCATGTATACTATCAGACCACAGTGCAATGAAATGGGAAATCCATGAGAAAAGAAACTACGAGAACTTCATAAACACATGGAAATAAAATAGCATCCTCCTGAACAAACAAATGGGTCATAGATGAAATTAAAGAAGAAATTAGACAATTTTTACAGTTAAATGATAATGATGATACAACATACTGGAACTTATGGGACACAATGAAAGCAGTCTTAAGAGAGAAATTTATAGCAGTAATACCCATGTCAGGAAAATAGAGCAAGTGCATATAAATAACTTAATCTTGAACTTCAAACTTCTAGAAAAGTAGAGTAGGCTAAGTCAAAAACTTATACAAGGGAGGAAATTATAAAGGTCAGAGCAGAAATTAACACATTGGAGACTAGAAAAGCAATACAAAGAAACAATGAATCAAAGAGTTGGTTCTTTGAAAGATCCAATAAAACTGGACTGGGGATTTAGCTCAGTGGTATAAGTGCCTGCCTGGCAAGCATGAGGTGGTGAGTTCAATCCCTGGTGCTGAAAAAAAAATCCAATAAAATTGACAAACCCTTATCCAACTTTATGAAAAAGAGGAATGAAAAGACTCAAATCCACACAATTAGGAATGAAAAGGATGAAATTATGACAGACCCTGCAGAAATCCAAAAGATCATCTGTACCTACTTTGAAAACTTGTATTCTAATAAGATTCAAAATACACAAGAAATGGACAGATTCCTAGATACCTATGAATTACCAAAGCTGAAATAAGAAGGTATAAAAATTCTAAATTAACCAATATCAACCAGTGAAATCAAAGATGTAATTAAAAACCTATCAACAAAGAAAAGCCAAGGCCCTGATGGATTTATTGCTGAATTCTACAAGAAATATAGAGAAGAACTAACACCACTACTTCTCAAACTCTTTAATGAAATTGAAAGGGAAGCAATACTTCTCAATTCATTCCTAGAAGCAAGCATTACCTTGATACCAAAATCAGAGAAGGACCCAACTAAGAAAGAGAATTACAGGCCAATCTCCCTAATGAACACAGATGCAAAAGCCCTCAATAAGATACTGGCAAACAGACTGAAGCAAATCATCAAGAAGATTATACACCATGATCAAGTGAGATTCATCCCAGGGATGCAGGAATGGTTCAATATACACAAATTCATAAATGTAATACACCCATATTAACAGAGCCAAGGACAAAAATCGTATGATCATCTCAACAGATGCAGAAAAAGTTTTTAACAAAGTCCAGCACCCATTCATGATAAAAACCCTAAAGAAAATTGGAATCGAGGGTCTTTATCTCAATCTGATAAAAGCCATCTATGACAAACCAACAATCAACATCATACTAAATGGACAAAACCTGAAAGCTTTCACTTTAAAATCTAAAATCAGGAACAAGACAAGGATGTCTGCTGTCTCTACTCTTATTCAACATAGTCCTGGAAACTTTAGCCAGAGCAATAAGATAAGAGAAAGAAATAAAAGGAATAAAGATAGGAAAGGAAGAAGTTAAACTATCATTATTTGCAGGTGACATGATACTCTACATAGAAGACCCCAAAAACTCCACTAAAAAACTGGAAGATTTAATAAGCAAATTCAGTAGTGTAGCTGGATACAAAGTCAACATTCAAAAATCAATAGCCTTCCTGTACATGAATAACAAACTCGCTGAGAGAGAAATCAGGGAAATGATACCCTTCTCAACAGCATCCAAGAAAATGAAATACCTATGAATCAATCTAATGAAGGATATAAAAGACTTCTACATTGAAAACTATAGTACTCTGAAAAAGGAGATTGAAGAGGATATTAGAAAATGGAGAGATATCCCATGCTCTTGGGTTGGAAGAACCAATATAGTGAAAATGACCATACTTCCAACACTGTTATACAGATTCAATGCAAGGCCAATCAAATTTCCAATAGCATATCTCACAGAATTAGAGAAAAAAATTCTAAAATTCATCTGGAACCAGAAGAGACCTAGAATAGCAAAGGCTATCCTGGGCAACAAAGGCAAGAGTGGGGTTGTCACAATCCCTGGCTTGAAATTATACTATAGAGCTGCTACAATAAAAACAGTGTGGCAAAAAAACCAAACCAAAACAAACAAACAAAAAAATAGACCTGAAGATCAATGGAATAGATTAGAAGCTGCAGAAACAACTCCAGACACACCAAGTCACCTTATCTTTGACAAAGGTCCCAAACACATTCACTGGAAGAAAGATAACCTCTTTAATAAATGGTTCTGGAAAAACTGGCTCTGCACATGTCTGTCCAACATTAAAATTGGACCCATATCTTTCACCATGCACTGAACTAAATTTGGAATGGATTGAAGATCTAAATATTAAAATGGAAACATTAAATCTGCTGGGATATAGAGTAGGTAAAACTCTTGAAGACATTGGTGTAGGCAAAGACTTTGAACAAAACCCCAATCACACAGGAACAATCAGAAAGAATCAACAACTGGGATCTCATCTTATTGAAAAGCTTATGCACAGCAAGAGAAACCACCAACACAGTAAAGAGACAGCCCACAATGTGGGAAAAAATGATTTCCAGCTGTTCCTCAGACAAACGATTATTATCAGTAACATATAAAGAACATAAAAGAAAATCAATCCTCCCAGATTTAAAGACCCAATCCAAAAATGAGAATATGAGATGAATACACACTTTTCAGATGAAGAAATACAAATGGGAAATAAATATATGAAAAAATGTTCAGCATCACTGGTCACTCGAGAGATGCAAATTAAATCAACACTGAGATTCCATCTTATTCCAGAAAGAATGGCTATTATCAAGAAATCAAACATTAATAAATGTTGGAGGGGCTGTGGGGAAAAGGAACCCTTCTCCACTGTTGGTGGGAATGCAGACTGGTGCAACCCTATGGAAATCAGTGTGGAGATGCCTCAAAAAACTAGGATTAGTGGTCCTATTCAACCCAGTTATTCCCATCCTGGGTATCTAGAAAATTAAAAACATCATATCACAATGATATGTGCGCACCCATGTTTATAGCAGCACAATTTGTAATAACTTGATCTCAGAAACAACCCAAATGCCCATCAACCGAGAATGGATAAAAAAGATGTGGTCTTAGCCAGGTGTGGCGGCTCACGCCTGTAATCCCAGCACTCGGGAGGCTGAGACAGGAGGATCGTTGTGAGTTTGAGACCAGCCTGGGCTACAAAGTGAGCTCAAGGCCAGTCTGAATGACATAGTGAGACCCTGTCTCAAAAAGACAAGGGCTGGGGATCTAGCTCAGTGGCCTAAGCGTCTGCCTGGCAAGTGCGAGGTTGTGAGTTCAATCCCTGGTGCCGCCAAAAAAAAAAAAGAAAAAGAAAAAAAGTGGTCTTTTTAATATAATGGAATACTACTTGACCATAAAGAAGGATAAACTTGAGGGTTTTATAGGTAAATGGATGCAATTTGAGACCATACTCACAAGTGAAGTAAATCAGACATGTGTGTGTAAATATCGTATTGTCTCACTAGTGAGAGAAGCTGAAAGAAACAATATATATGATAGTTAAGATAGTTATACTACTGATTTCTCTGAGTTCATTAAACAGAAAGGTTTGTGCTAGTATTGTTCAGACAATTAAATGCAGATATCTTGTACCATGAGTAACTGATTTAAAGATAACAATACACAATGTATATAACATTATTACCCCCTAATTTTCATGTTTTGAAATTTTGTTTTATTTTTTCTCTTTAAAATAAAATAGACTAGAAAAAAGAAAACTACAGTACTCTGAAAAAGGAGATTGAAGAGGGTGTCAGAAAATGAAATGATAAAAAAAAAAGAGAAAAGAAAATGGAATGATATGCCTTGTCTTGGGTGAGAAAAACCAGAAGACCTAGAATAGCAAAGGCAAATCTAGCCAACAAAGGCAAAGCAAGGAGACTCACAATCCCTGACTTGAAATTAGACTACAAAGCACTGTGATTAAAATCAGCATGGTACTGGCAAAAAAACAGATCTGAGGATCAGTGGAACAGATTAGAAGATGCAGACACAACTCCAGATTTATTCAGCTACCTTATCTTTGACAAAGACGCCAAATACTTTCACTGGAAGAAACCCTCTTTAATAAATGGTGCTGGAAAAACTGGCTTTCCACATGCCAAAGATTAAAATTAGACCCTTTTCTTTCACCATTCACTAAGCTAAAATAGAAGTGAATCAAAGATCTAAATAGTAAAACAGAAGCACGAAATCTGCTGAAAGATAGAATAGGAAGAACTCTTAAAGACATTGGTGTTGCAAAGGCTTTATGAATAAAACTCCAATCACACAGGAACTATCACAAAGAATCAACAACTGAGATATCATCTTATTTTTCTTTTATTTTATAGAAAAAAGTAAAACAACATTTCACCACGAAGTAATAGGAGAATAATAGTCAACACATTGATTGTTGTTCTCTTTAGGGTAGTTACTCAGAGTACAAGATATGGGCATAAAAAATTCTCCAAATGATATTAGCACAAACCTTTCTTTTCAATGAAGTTAGAGAAACTGTTAGTATACCTATCTTCTATTTTGTTGTTTTCCTTTTCCATTTCTTTTTTTGCGACACTGGGGATTGAACTCACGACCTTGCGCTTACCGGGCAGGCGCTTAGACCACTGAGCTAGATCCTCAGCCCTGGTATTTTTGAGACAGGGTCTCACTATGCCGTTCAGGCTGGTCTTGAGCTCACTTTGTAGCCCAGCCTGGTCTTGAACTTGCAACGATCCTCCTGTCTCAGCCTCCCGAGTGCTGGGATTACAGGCGTGAGCCACCATGCCTGGCTCCTTTTCCATTTCCCTTTTTCCCATCCTAGTTCCTTTTTCCTTTTGAACAATTTCTTCCCATTTCACAGTATCTATTGTACATTTTGGACCTTATTTACTCTTTCAGTATCTCACATCAAGGTGACAATATGTTTGCACATGTGATTCTGGTTTATTTCACTTATGAATATTGTCTCTAGTTGCATTCATTTACCTATAAAAGTCTGAAGTTTATCTTTCTTTATAGCTGAGTAGTATTCCATTGTATTAAAAAGACCATATCTTTTTTATTTATTCCTCAGTTGTTGGGCATTTGGGTTGTTTCTGAGATCTAGCTATTACAAATTGTGCTGCTATAAACATGGGTGCACATATATCATTGTGATACGATGTTTTTAATTTTCTAGATACCCAGAACGGGGATAGCTGGGTTGAATGGGACCTCTAATCCTAGTTTTTTAAGGCATCTCCACACTGATTTCCATAGGGTTGCACCAGTCTGCATTCCCACCAACAGTGGAGAAGGGTTCCTTTTCCCCACAGCCCCTCCATTTGTTATTGTTTGATTTCTTGATAATAGCCATTCTTTCTGGGATGAGATGGAATCTCAGTGTTGATTTAATTTGCATCTCTCGAGTGACCAGTGATGTTGAACATTTTTTCATATATTTATTTCCCATTTGTATTTCTTTATCTGAAAAGTGTATATTCATCTCATATTCTCATTTCTGGATTGGGTCTTTGAATTTGGGGGGACCTTATTTTTTTCTATGTTCTACATATAAGTCCTTTGTTTGAGGGACAACTGGAGAATTATTTTTCCCACTCCATGAGTTGTCTTTTCACTCTGTTGATGATTTCTTTGGATGTGCAAAAGCTTTTTAATGAGATGAGATTCCAGTTGTTGATTCTCTGAAGTATTTCCTGTGCAGCCTGGGTTTTGTTCATGAACTCTCTTCCTGCACCTATGTCTTCAAGATTTCTACCCACTTTCTCTTTCAGTAGATTTAGTGTTTCTGTTTTAATATTTAGATCTTTGATCCATTTTTATTTTAGTTTAGTGCATGGTGACAGAAATGGGTCTAGTTTTAGTCTTTAGCATGTGCAAAGCCAGTTTTTCCAGAACCGGCTATTAAAGAGGTTATCTTTCTTCCAGTAAACATGTTTGACCTCATTGTGAAAGATAAGGAGGCTGAGTATGTTTGGAGTTGTGTCTGCATCAGCTAATCTATTCCACTGATCCTCAGTTCTGGTTTTTTTTTTTTTTCAGTACTATGCTGATTTAATCACAGTAGTAATTTTTTTTATTTTAAAGATAATAAAACCCAACAAAACAAAACAGAATAAATCCAATCAAAACAAAGCCGTGAAATTGGTACAGAACTTCAAAGCAGGATAATAGGAAAACAATAATGGCTACCATAGTATATCTTGTTATCTTCACTATAGTTGTCCATTCCATCAGATATAGCAAAATCAAACCAAAACAAAACAGAATAAAGCCAATCAAAACAGAATATTGAATAAAGCAAAACAATTAATTGGAACAAAACAAAACAGTGAGAACAATATTGGGTTTCAAAAACAATATAGAAGGAAATCCCCCATATTTGCTATATTGCATACTGTTATCCTCCCTATAGATGCTCAGACTGCCAACCTTGGGCCTGCAAAGTCAAGCAAAGAATACAAGCATTTAGTTGCTTTTTTGTACCTCAGTTGCTATCAACTCAGCCTGTCCTCTGAACCAGCCGGTTGCTTATGGAGCAGGGGTGGGGCAGGTGGGGAGTTGGTGATTCTCAGCCAGCACACCAGGTAGGCTCATGGGAGGGCTCATCTGACTTTTCTCTTTCTGGATCCCATATGGGTTGTGTGACTTACCAGGAAGGCTGGCTAGTTGGCTTGTTGGTTGGCTCCTCCCAGTCCCAGCATGGCCGATTCTAGGGAGGTGCTGTCTGACTTTTCTCTTCCTGGGCTCCACATGGCACAGTAGTACATTTTTTTTTTTTGTGGCACCAGGGATTGAACTCATGAACTTGTGCCTGCTGGGCAGGTGCTTAGACCACTGAACTAGATCCCCAGCCCTGGTACTTTTTGAGACAGGGTCTCACTATGCCATTCAGGCTGGCCTTGAGCTCACTTTGTAGCCCAGGCTGGTCTCGAACTCACAACCATCTGCCTGTCTCAGCCTCCCGAGTGTTGGGATTACAGGCGTGAGCCACCACGCTCGGCCACAGTAGTACATTTTAAGTCAGGGATTTTGAGGCCTCCTGCTTTGCCTTTGCTGCCCAGAATTGCTTTTGGTATTTCAGGTCTCTTCTGGTTCCAGATGAATTTTAGAAATGTTTTCTCTAGTTCAGTGAGATATACTAATGATATTTTGATCAGAATTGCATTAAATCTGTGTAACAATTTTGTGAGCATAGCCATTTTCACTGTTTGTTTTTCCTATTCATGAGCAAGGGATATCTTTCCAGTTTCTTTTTTTTTTTTTGCGGCACCAGGGATTGAACTCACGACCTTGTGCTTGCCAGGCAGTCGCTTAGGCTGCTGAGCTAGATCCCTGGCCCTTGTGTTTTTGAGACAGGGTCTCACTATGCCATTCAGACTGGCCTTGAGCTCACTTTGTAGCCCAGGCTGTTCTTGAACTCACAACGATCTGCCTGTCTCAGCCTCCCGAGTGCTGGGATTACAGGAGTAAGCCATGACGCCCAGCTTCTTTCCAGTTTCTTATATCCTCTTTAATCTCCTTTTTCAGTGAACTGTAAGTTTCAATTTATAGATCTTTTACTTCCTTTGTTAGATTGATTCCTAAGTATTTCGGGTTTTTTTGGATGCTATTGTGAAGGGTGTCGTTTTCCTAATTTTTCTCAGTGAATCTATTTGTGCATAGGATTTTTGAGTGTTGACTTTGTATCCAGCTACACTATTGAATTTGGTTATTAAATCTAGAAGTATTTTGGTGGAGTTTTGGGGGTCTTCTGTGTAGAGTATCATGTTGGGGTCTCATCTTATTAAAAAGCTGTTGCACAGCAAGAGAACCCACCAACAGAGCGAAGAGGCAACTCATATTGTGGGAGGAAAGTTTTGCCAGCTCTTTCTCAGAGAAAAGACTACAATCTAGAATACACAAAGAACTAGAAAAAAAAATAGACTCCCCCAATTTAAAGACCTAATTCAAAAATGCACATCTGAAATGAATAGATACTTCTCAGAGGAACAAGTCCAAAGGCAAATAAATATGTGAAAAAATGTTCAACATCACTGGTCATTTAAGAGATGCAAATTAAAACAATCCTGAGATTCTGTCTCACCCAAAAAGAAGAGTTATTATCAAGAGATCAACCAATAACAAATGGTGGAGGGACTGTGGGGAAAAAGGAACCCTTCTCCACTGTTGGTAGGAGTGTAGACTGCTGCAACCACTGTGGAAGTCATTGTGGAGATTCCTCAAAAAACTAAGACTAGAGGTCCCATTAGACTCAGCTCTTTCCCTTCTTGGTATCTTTCTGAAAGAATTAAAAGCATCCTACCACAGTGATACATGCACACCCATGATTGTAGCAGCACACTTTGTAATGGCTAAATCTTGGAAACAACCCAAATACCCATCAACTGATGAATGGATAGATGATTTTTTTTAATATACAAAGGAGCACTCTTCAATCATAAATAAGCATAAACTTGAGACATTTTTAGCTAAATAGATGCACTTTGAAACCGTACTTTTTAAAGTTTTATTTTAAAGAGAATAAAATCAAACAAGATAAAACAGAATAAAACCAGTCAAAACAAAACAGTGAAAGTGATACAGAATTTCAAAACAGGATAATAGGAAATCAACAATGGCTACCATAATGCCTCTTGTTATCTTCAAAATTGCTGCCCAGACTATCAGACATAATTAAATCAAACAAAACAGAACAGAATAAAACCAATCAAAGCAGAACATTGAAGAAAACAAAACAATAAATTAAAACAAAACAGTGAGAACAATATTGGATCTCAAAACAAGCAGAAGGAAATCCTCCATAGTTGCTATATCGCATATTGTTATCCTCTAACTAGATGCTCAGACTACCAACTTCAGGCCTGAATAGTCAATCAAACAATAGAAGCATTAAGTTGTTTTTTTATCGCAGTTGCTATCAACTCAGCCTGTGATTGTCTGATTCAACCAGTTGCTTAGGGGTGGGGGGCTTTTCTTGTCTTCCAGCCCACGTGCAGCCTGCCTCAAGGGAAGGGTGAATTGACTTCTTGTTTCTCTTCCCAGCACTGCATGGCTGAAACCACACTCTTAAATGAAATTGGACCCATATGTGTAAATACTGCATTGTTTCTCTGGTGTGAAAAACCAAAAGTAAAATAAGGACCAAAATGTATAATAGATAGTGTGAAATAGGAAGAAAATGTTCAAATGGAAGGGGAACTAGGCAGGGGGGAGGGGGAAAGGAAGGAAAGAAAAAGAAAAAATGAGAAAAGAAGGAAAAAATGGAAACAAAGCTCTTGTAAATAATGAGGGGAGGGGCCAGGGATATAGCTCAGTGGCATAAGTGCCTGCCTGGTAAGCACAAGGTCCTGAGTTTGATTCTTGGTACGAAAAAAATAATAATAATGTAAGGAACAGAGGTTGAAGGGAGGGTAGAGGAATGGGAAAAAAATAAAGTTCTATTACGTACAGGAACACATTTCCTATGTGAATGTGATCATTATGTATACCTAAAATGTACCAATAAATTTAATAGATTAAAAAAATTTTTTTGAGACAGAGTCTTGTTAAGTCACTAAGTTGTCTAGGCTGGGCTGGAACTTGGGGTCCTTCTGCATCAGACTCCCAGAATGTTGGAATTACAAGCAAGAGCCATGAAGCCTTTTTTTAAAAAAACATAATCTTCACCAAAAAATCATGTGAGGTATTATTATGACTTTTGCTTTGTAGACATAATACTCATGGGATGTAATCACAAATTTATCTTCAATTTTATTTTGTACTATCCTATAAATTTTGCTTTTATTTTCCCTAAACCCTCAGGGACACCCCATGGTATTTCTGATTTCTTGTCACCTACAAGTCCTATAGTCACTTTAATTTGCTCAGTGACTATGGTTTAGTAATTTTAACTGTCCAGCTTTTATAGATAGCTAAGTTAGATAGAAATTAATATACAGGCAGAGAGTGGTTGGATTCTCAAGAAAGTCAGCACAAAAATTAAGACATCAGAATGGTGGCTGGAGTGGCATCTGAAGAACACCAGGCCTCTAGATAAAGGTGCAATGGCCAAACCTCCATGCTTTCTTAAGGCATAAATGGTAATTTGGAATTATACTGTAATTAGCACCACCTGGTCCAGGAACTCTGGTTAGGCCCACGTGGGACTGACCAGAGCATGGGACCCATCCCTTCCCAAAAATGCCTTTGTTCTTTCCATGTACCCTTGCTATGTGACTCATTTCCTTATTGAATCACTATGAGCTAAGTGGCTCCATTTGTAATTTTTTTTTTTAATTGCAGCACCGGGGATTGAATTTGTGACCTTGTGCTTGCCAGGCAGGCGCTTACACCACTGAGCTGAATCCCCAGCCCTTGTCTTTTTGAGACAGGGTCTCACTACACTGTTCAGATTGGCCTTTGTAGCTCAGGCTGGTCTTGAACTCGCAACGATTCCCCTGCCTCAGCCTCCAGAGTGTCCATTTGTAATCTTATAGGTTGGTTTTAGTTTGACCCAAGTTGTATCCATGTTGTGACTTTGCTGTAACACATACCCCTGATGAAGGGCCTTGGTGGCCACCCCATTTGAGATGCTTGCTTTTCTTCTCTCATTTCCAATAAAACTCTCCTAACTTCTTCCTTTGGTTCATGATTTCATTCCTTGA
>RJWT010043583.1:0-11936 GCA_004365215.1 Cuniculus paca
CGACAGGCACGCTTAACTCCAGAAGAAAGTTTCAGGCACACTGCTGAGTGCACTGTCTGCACTTGGCTTTTGGTGCCAAGATCTGCCTCTTTTGGAGCTGAGAAGACACAACCAATCAGTAGCTCCTGAATCAGTACATGATACAAGTCAGAAATGATTGCACCATTATCAGTTGTGGTCTGTAGTTCAAACAAATGAGCTGCTGGATCATTCCCCCAAGAGAGAAGGTAAAACTGAGTCCTCTTCTAAGTGTTTAGACTTAACGTAATAGCAGGCCAGAACCCATTTTCTACGCTATGCCTAAAACTGTTGCTTTTTGTCAAGAAAAATAAATTAAAATAAAGTAAGTGGTAGCTTCTTTAAGCAAGAGCAAGCTGTCTTCTGATTAATAATATAGTTTTTTTTTAAATCACAGTATTACTCTCTTCCTAATATTTAACATTACTTAATGCAGTTTCCTGCTGTATTTAATAGTAGCATGCTGTTGGGTCTACTATTATCTCAGAGCCCAATGAAGCAAACCTTTGGCTGACAGAGTAAACAGAACTCATTTCATATTCTGAGAGCAGAGAAAACTTCATACAAAAGATAAGAGTATTTGGATGGATGTGCCATTACAAGACGTACTGATCGTGTGCTCCTACAAGCAAACAGAAGGACAGGTGCAAGTCTTGCAAATCATACATCCAGTCAACATCAGAATGCAATGCACGAGAAGCCAGCAAAAACTGAATATGTGGAAGGTTTTGCTGAAATACTGTGGAAAAGCAATCACTGTAACTGTACAAAACTTGCTCTCGACATAACATAACATAAAGGCACCATTGATATCTTTCTTGTTTTGAAATACTGTAAAAAATTGCTACATATGGCACATAACACATTTTTACATACATATATTTAATTTATAAAAGTTTTTCCTGTTTTCTATTTGCAGAACTGCTAAAATAAAATAAATTGTTTAATTTAAGGTGGAATACTTTATTATATAAAATAAAGTTTTACAGGTGAATCTATGTGTTTATTTAAGTTTTATACAGCAATAGGGTCTTGGTTAGCAATTACACTAGACAGCCTGGCCTGCAATTCTTCCTGTGTCGAGAAGCGGCCTGCTGGGTTAGTCCTGCTGTCAGACAGGCGGAAGGCAGGTGCTGCCTCGAGACTGGCTGCCAGGGGGTTCTGTACCCCCAGGAAAGGTGTATTTTCACCTACTCGTTCATCTTCTGTTTCACTCTCTGAGTTACTGTTCTCAGAGCTTGTATTGCTGTCCAATTCCAACCTGTTGGCAATGTGGCCATTGGGCTTGGTTCTTTTGGCCCGCCGGCTATTGGCGAGTTTCTTAACAGGCTCTTGAGCTGGTTCATACTCCTGGGTGGTCTCATACTCCTCATCCTCCACTATCCTCAAGGGACTAGGGGGGAGGCTGTTACTCTCATGTGCAGGGTTGTGATGGAAATTACTGAACTGCTGGGGATGATGATCGTACTTCTTCTCCCGCAGCTTTGGTGGCGTCACAAGAAGTAGAGGTCGCTCTTCTTCCACAAAGGGGCTGACCGCCATGGAGGGCATGGACACCGTCATGCTCGACGCGGGTGGAGACATTTCCGAAGGGGGCGATTTGGGGGAGCTTGGCGTGTGGAAATCTACAGGTGACATACGAGCCGGGGTGGTCATGGCTGACACATACCTGTGTGAGCACAGAATACCCCGCATAAGTGTGATCGAAGAAGAGGCACATAGCAGGGAGAATAAGGGCACAGAGTTCATGATATGATATAATCAGAGAACAATACTCACTATAAACATCGAAATTTTTACAACTAGGAAACTCAGTACCCTTGGGGTCTAAAATTATGTAGCCAAGATTTTCCTTATAGGAGTACATGCAAAGATCTCCTAAATTGTCTAGCTCTACAAAGCGTTTGGGATTTTCAGTCTCATCATGAGTTTAAATAAAAGCATGTAAGCCAAGAAAAGAAGGCACTGGATCCCGGAAATCTCTCAAGTTATAAAGACCAAGACTCAGGGATTTGGAAGGGAAAGAAGTATTACTTAAATACTATACCTTCCTAAAAGGCCAAGGGGTCTTAGAGAATGAAGCCCAAATGGGGAATAGAAGAAGATCTAAGATGAGTTGCTGAGAGCTGGATCTGCATGCATTTGGATCTGTGTGCCTTGTCTCTCCTTAGCTCAGCTATAAGGTTATGTCTTATGAAAAAAAAAGAGCATAGTAACTTTGATTTATTCCTGATAACAGTGTAATACAATTTGTGTGCTTTTAATTTTTTTCCATGAAATGCTACTACCAATCCCCCAGGTGCAAGACAGTCAAAGGCAAGCTAGGGAGAACCTCATGTAAGGGTGATAATTACTAGAATGACGACTATGTTCATGATTCAGTCCACCTCTGTTCCAAACCTACCATGGGTCTTTGGTGCATACAAAGGTCAGCTAACACTGCTTAGCAATCTCTCACGACTGTGTCAGGACTGACTGTACCACGATGTGATACTTGGGCCACGCTACATCTAATAATGCTTATTGAACCTCACTGTTGGGACCAAGTGCACTGCTCTTACCATACTGTGCTTTCTTCCACCAGAATAAGAGGGCTTCAATTCTGGCACTGAGGAAAATGAGTCACACTTCACAGCTTTTGACAAAAATGCTACCCTTGCCTAGCACTCTAAATGACTCTTCTTCACACCGACATTCACAGTGTCTAATTTGATGTGACCTGTGATGACACAGGACACCACTGTATGAACTCTAGCTAACAGGAACAGGAAACCTACTAACTTTCCTGTTTTTCTATGATTCATACTGATATGGATGTGAGATCCAGCAGTGTCTAAAATAGGAACGTCTTAGAGTTTGAAATATTTGGGGCTCAAGTCTGTAGACTTTTTGTGTTGGGGGTACTTAAATGAAGCTCTGTGTGAAATGGGAATCCAAATTCAGCCAACACACACAAGTGATTCATCTTTTCTCCCCATAACCTTTAAATTTAGTTATATTCTTCAGTCTTAGATGGCATGCCAGATAGGGAAGGAAGCCTACCCCAGAAGGGACATATCAACCTTTCAAAGATTCACATTTCAGGTAGTGATGAAGAAAGATTTCATCCCTAACTTCTTTTTCAGGTTTCAAAAGATTTAATTAGGATGGACAGACTTCATAATACATAAAGATAAAATTACAAGACTTTAGGACGAATGCTTTAGGACAGCTTTGGATCCTGACTGCTTTTTCACAAATGGGTTGCAGGGAGAATTCTAATCTCATAAATTCCGTACAGCACTAAAATACCATTTTTTTGGAAAAGGTGTTGAAGGCTCTATGTGATATACAAGCTCAAAATGGGTCACTCCTGGTCCTGACAATCTCCAAGTCCATAAGTAGAGTCTTTCAAAATCATCTCCAACCAAATAACTACCAAATAAATTTGGCATTTTATGAACCTTACATGGTAAAAGATTAGACTGAGATGACAATACAATAAAGTAAAACCAGTGGATTAGAAAACAAATAGGTAATAACTTATAGGTGGGCTAAGACAGCCAATTGGGAATAACTACCTTCCAGTATAGGAGCAAATGCATTAGAGAGAATCTATGAATTCAATATTCCTGTTAAAGATTAGTTAGTTGTCTCCATTCATTTTACCTTTGCTGTTATTTTCACAACCCAACCCAATCTCCCCAGAAGAAAGCTCAAGCATCTGGAACAAGGGCCATGTCGAAAACATGTCTGCTTCGAAAACCATCTGTGAAGACTGCCAGATGTGGCATACAAGAGACTGACTTACTCATCCCTCCTTGGAGTGTCAGAAAAGGGATACTGTATGGTGGAACGCCAGCAGTTGGCCCCATGACTGCCAGTAAGGACACAGCCCTTAATTTGGTTTAAGTGAGGCTGGAAGGTAACAAAGAGTTAACACATGAGACCACGAGGCCAGCTCGACCCTGAAATTAAGTTTGGGTAAGTGGCAGATTAGAATTAGAGAAGGAAGGGTCCTTATTAAGCATTGATGGCATCTGTCTAAGGTGACAACTGAGGAAACAGACACCAGGAGCGGGTCAGAGACTATGGCCAGGTCAGGGAACTCCAAGGCTGCTGCACCTTCCACATCAAATCACTTCAGCTCTTTAAGAGTCTGTTGCCTGTCAGCCAATGGGACGACGTGAGAAGCTCAGAAGACATGAGTTCAGTCAAACCAAAAGATGACTTCATCAACTAGAAGCATTCCTAGAACAGGAAACTGCCGCCCCGACTCTGACCAGGCGGATTTCCTTAGGTGAGACTGCAGGTGCTCACAGGATTCTGTTACTGAGGTTCCTCGGCAGTAGCTTGCCCTTCGGTTTTACCTTTCGCTATGAGGAGAGTCTCGGTAGGAGTCAGGGGTTTCTCTGGCATGCCTGAGGAAGCTGTTACATTCGCGAGGGCCTCCCAGGCCATTAAGGCGTCCTCTTGGGCCCCCACTGGGGCTGCTGTGCCTACTGTTTTCTACTGATGACATCACAATTACAGAGTGGCTTTCCGAAATAATGCTTTCCGTATGTCCATTGCTCCAGCTGGAAGGGAGGAGATGCGAGAGGCTGTGAGGTTTTTATTTTCATTTTATCAAAATGGAAATGAAAGGAAGCAAGTCTGACAAATACTATACTTCAAGTTACCGGTGCACCAGTATAACGTTAGCCAAGAATAGAATTATAACAAAGATCCTTGCATATGAAGAAGATCGGCTTTGTGAGCATACAATTTATTTCCATGTTCATTCCTTCAATATTACTTATCAAATGTCACTATGTATTAAGTGTTCTTACAGGTCTAGCACAGACTTTGCAGTGAAACAGTTCAGTGAATAGACAGACGCAAGTAAAAACAATCTCTAGAATGGGGAACAGCAATTCTGTGAGGGAGGTACCATCCTTTTTCTAGGGAGTGGAGGTTCAGATGACATGGCAATTAATTGAAGACTACCCTGATACCTAGAGTCTGTTTATGTCCAAGATCTGCACAGTTTTTTGCCTGTTACACATCTCTTTCATTCTTAGGCAGTGGCAGTGAAAGGAACTATGCAAGAAAAAAATTGTTCTTAGAGAAATCATGCTATGAATTTTAAAAATTCTCATACCTGTGACTAGGAGTCTGGGTAACAGTAGTGGAGTGATGAGTGGTTGAGGTATAATGACTGGTGGAAAAAGACGTCTCGGCTTCTCTCTCGACAATATGCTCACTAGAGATGACATTTTTAGACACGTATTGCTGGATAAACAAAGAGACACAACTTGAAGAGTCATGTATATCAAAACACTAATACTGTACACAGGAAGAATCTATTCTTATATACATGCTTCAAAACAACTTCCCTTTCTCCAACGATCAGATGGAAAATCCTCTCTTGGCTACTCTTTTAAATTAAATGAATGGAGTTAATGAATTACTGTGTGTAAGTGTACACAATATAGATTCTAAATTCGTAATTCTGTTCTATTGGAAAAGACTTTATTCATCTGTCTCATTTCCAATTGATAACATGACTAGAATTCAAAATACATTCTGTGCAATATTCATTTTTTGTCAGGGTTGCTGTAAGTAAAATGCTAACAGATTTGAGTGAAACAAAAGCACAGACATACTTTGTCTTATTTCAATGTTCAAGTCACTAGAAGACTTTTAAATATCTATATTTTGAATCTACCTTTCTTTCTCAATTTTGTGGTATCCATGTTACCTTTCTGATATTGAAATTTTTAACATCATCAGTGGTAAAACTAACAAAGCTATTCCAGAATATGAAGGTCTTACAATAATTGTCAAGATAACCCTTTCTTTCTTTCTTTCTTTCTTTCTTTCTTTCTTTCTTTCTTTCTTTCTTTCTTTCTCTCTTTCTTTCTTTCGCACTGGGGAACAAACTCATGACCTCACACTTTCCAGGCAGGCACTGTGCTGCTAATATCCCCAGCCCCAAGATAACACATCTTGACAAGGCACTTAATATACAGAGGGCCTTATATTTACTGCAATTAGACTCTATTTTGGTTCCATCAGCAAACCACAGGAGCTGCCATTGCCTTTTATCAGTGAGAAGTTGTATTTTTAAAGGTTGTTTTTCAAGTTGTATTTCAAACACCATTAGTTAAATTGAGTTAAATAACAGGAAAAGAAAAGGAAAGGAATATTCTTTGATGAATTAGAAAATTTACAGTCTGGCAAGACCTAGAGTTTAAAGAACTGGGTATTTTCATGGAAGCTCTGAAACACACGACTTGAATTATGCTTGAAAATCTACCCAGTTCTGTTTATGCAAGACCATTCCATGTGGATCTTCCTGGGAAGTTTAGCTGGCTTGCTTTAAGGAAAAGACTCAAAGTGACCTCTGATCAATGTACATTCTGCTTCTGCTTCTGAGGGACAACTTAAGCTCAGTGAACCTAATGAAAGTGGTATTTATGAAAGTGACACTTGCTAAGTGTCACTGGACTAAACGTTTCATATAGATTATTGTATTTAATGCTTACAAGGAGTCTTGGAAATAGGTATTAATTTTAAGCCCATTTTCATAATGAAATGTGGTTGAAAAAAGTTATAGCTTAAAGTCACACTATTTGCACCATAACTGAAATCCAGTCTGTCATAGTAACGTGATTCATGTATTGTAACACACATAGAGATGGATCGTTGTGGTGGTAGTCGATGCAATTATCAATCTTCAGAATGTTCTAACGAATATGGTTGGGGAAGGGAGGAAATAGAGTGTGTTAACCTATTAGCACCTGACTCCAACAATTTCCTTAAGGTCTTTGCCACAAAAATTGGTGGCAGCTTAGTAACTGCCAACTCCAGAAATGAGTCTGATGTATCTGTTCCACTCAAAATATACCTTTTCCTACTGCGGTGCAGAAAATGCTACTGTGATACAAACTTCAAACTTTGTCTATTAAAAAACTGTACCTCAAAGGAAATGAAAAAAAAATACAACAGAACAAAATAAGCAGTATTATGCTGGAATACAAGGAGTAATATTTCAATAGTCAAGAGATCTGTGTATATCTCTGGCTCTTATCTATAAAGAAAGGTTTGGCAGATTATATAATAAACAGTTTCCAGAGTTGAATAGTCTATGATCCAGTTAAATTTACAAGCCAAGTTCTTGGTAAAGTATAAACAAAATATTTGCATGATTACATCTGGAGGACTTGACATCACAGAGAAAGGTCCAGTGATTTAGCAAGCATTACATCTTCCTAACTTTGCTACTGAGATGCATGTTTGATAAGTCACTTGACCTTTCCATGCCCCGATTTCTCTCTTTGGAAATCAGAATCAGTAAATCATCAGACACTGTGAAGTGCCCCTAATAAAAATAACTGAAAAGCCCTTTCCTCAGTGATCTGAACTAATCAGTCACAGGCTGGAGTCATTTCCAAATTATTAAAAAATAAATATTCTTTCTGATTCTGTTATTTTTCTTTTTTCTTCATTATGCCATCCCTGTAGAGCAAACCCACAGCATTATTATTCCCCTTTAGTGAACATTTTATAAGAGGAAATGTGATGGTTTTACAGTAACCAAATCTACTTTAAAAAAATGTTCCCATTATTTTCTGGCAAAATCTTGGTTTCCTGGAAGCCATCGTGATTAATGGCTGCATGTAATAGCCTAAAAGCTTTAGAAAATAAGCTTCAAGGTGCCAGAATGAAAAGGAGACACTCAGTATTCTTCTATGGGCTGGAATCAACATACGTTCACCAGTTGAACGTTCTCGGGGGGTGGGTTAGGATGGTGTGGCCCATTCGCTATGTTCACCATGTTGTTCCGTTCAGACCGAAGACTCTGTCGAAGCCGATCGTGAAGCTTTTTCCGCTGTTTCCTATACACGAGAAAGAGAGCATTTAGTTTTTCTGTTGTTTACATTTCTTAGTACAGCCAAAGCTTTCTTCTACCAGTGCCTGAGTAATTCAAAACAGCGGACTGATAGGGAGGAAGAGGGCAAGGAATACATGCTACTGTATCTTACAGTGGTGATTTAGATTTTAAAAAGTTGTATGGGATTCTTATAGAAATCCAGCTATGTTACTGAGGGTCAAGAAAAAAAGGAGTAGAAAATAAATATGTTGGTACTTGCCTAAGATCCCAACTTTCTCAATCATTTTTGCCTAAGTCTTACGGATGGCCAACTGCCTTAGTAACACTTTGTGCCTTAGAATTCACAAGGCTCAGTCCATTCATACTTTTTTTCTGTGATCTCTTAAGAAAATGAGCTTAGCTTTGAATTTGTAAGTTAGACACAGTCAGTATGCATATAAATATCACTTGTACATGAGTGAAATTTATAGACATTTTGCCATTGGATTTTGGCACAACTGTGACCTGATCCTACCCTTGAAATTTTTTTGTGAAAGTAGGCAGTGAGTGCTAAGATTGAAGCTATAAGACTTATGAGGGTCAGTCCCATGAAGGCTTACCCCTATCGCTTTCTCATGCCCAATCATGGGATCATAACAAACAATGCATGTCCTTGATTCTGTGGTATAAGAGTGTATTGTTTTATCCCTCCATGCAACATTCAGATTATGATATTATGCCAAAACCATGACTGGTTATGGCAAGACAGTACTACGCTATAAAATAAATAACCTCTTGTTAATTAAACATTGCAGATTGAAGTGGAGGAAAGAGGGAAGACAGTAAATGTACCTGTTGATGTGGACCAAGCTTAAACAGTGATCACAAATCTATTTTGAAAGTTTTCTCTTTAATTTTTTCAAAGTAAGTTTTGCTTGATTTTCCTCCCAAGAGTTTCTTTTATACACCACACATTTTTAAGAGCATTTATACTACCAATCTAATTAAACCTCTCCAATGTTCTGAAAACGGCATTTTAAATACCACTGTGTGTTTCTTTTATCCCCTAAGGGTCTTCGCAAATTGGACTCGATCTTAGCAGTCTTCGGCCAAGCACAGCTTTGGTACCTATACTCTGCCCTTAGTTCCCTTGATTTATTTTTGTGGGACTCACACATGCCAAGCAAGTGCTCTACCACTGAGCTACAGCCCTAGCTTCACAGTCTTCTTACTATGCAGTGTCCGTGTGCACTCCTGGGCTTCCGTAGAAGCCCATTGCTCCAAGCCTTTATCTATGCACAGGACTGTGCTTCCTTCTCAGAACTCTCCCAAGCACTTTCACACAAGCAAACAGTTTTCCACTGTATGTGGTTAGGAAAGGCCCTCAAAATGCATTATCTTTTTTTCTTCTTTTATATTTATTAAAGAGTGGTTATAACATCAGTACAGATGTGAAATTGCCAAGGTGAGTATGTATGTAAGAGAGAGAAATATGTAATACACTTCAAAACATTAGACTACTATGAGGTAATTCTATAATATGCATAGATATTTTAGATTACAAATAATTAGCTTAAAAGGGACTATTTTACAGAAATCACTTGTGCAAAGCTCGATATTACAGCAGAATAAGATCTTGAAAAATGTACGCCACCAGGTAATGACCAAAGGGCTTCATGTTTTGAAAATTAATTCTCTGATTCACATTTTTTATTGTGACTGTAAAATAAAGTATCTTTCAGTATGAAGGTTCAAAATGCTTTATTTACAGGGAAAAATAAGGGGGAAGTCCCTCTACTGTTTTCTCCCCATCCTTGGATATGGAGTCTAGAATGTGCTGAACACCGGCCACCTAAGCTGTATCTGCACTAACAAGAGAGAAAGGTATGTAGAAGGAAGGTTTACTTGGTTTTGCAGTAGGCCACCACACACATGATGCCAACCACCAGCAGTGCAATGCAGATGCCACTTATGGTCAGCACTCTCTTCTGGTAGAGTTCCTCCGCTTCTGGAAAGGGGTGAGAGCAGATGTCACCAAGGTCACCTACAGTTGCCAGGGCTGACTACAACTGAACAGTTGGCATGCTGTATGACATTGTCCATGTTCACAACAAAATAAATATGCAACAATTCTTTACACTAACAGACATATGTAAGGTACAACATGCTGTGTGCTATACTTTGCACAGAAATAATAAAGCCAACTGGGGTGATTGACAATAAAATATTATACCCTACAAGTACTCTAATATTAAGCTATATATACATGATATTAAATTGGAAAATCATAAAAATTAATTATAAAGTATGATTTGGTTAAAACTACAGTTTTTAAAAAATCTCTTGGAAAAATTTTTTAAAAAGTAAAATACTCTTGCAAAGACAACAGGAATCCACAGCAATAAAAGAAGCTAGAACTTGTACAGTTGAGAACCTCCCTTCTTCCCTTCCGCACATCCACCCCCAGCCTTTATGTATTTTTCAGGTACACTGTCATTACTTCACATCCAGTGGTCTTTACAAAGAGTCATTTGTAGCTTTAAAAAAATTAAATTTAAACACATTTGCAAACATGAACTTGGCTTGTAGTTAGCAAGGAAATTGAAATAAGATCCCTATGATTTATCAGTAAAATGTGAAACACAATAAGCAACACAGTAGGCATAGCAAGGCACTGTATCACAGAAAATCCAGTATGATTTAGGGTAATTTTGGGCCAAAAGGAAGATGTGTTTTTTTAGAGGGCAATGCTTATTATTTCATCAGTTGAATTTAAAGAACTAATTTGTGTAGGGAAGTCAGTCACTAGCACAATGATGTATAAGTTGGAACAAACTGTAGATCCCCACACTGGCCAAATTAGCAAATGGACAGTCCCTTAAGTACGATGCCAGGAACTTTGAACTAAAGGTACTACTGTACTCAAAATACAATCAACCTCTAATTCATAGAAAAATTCCGTTTGCACATTACTTTCCTTGGGAGATAGCATGATTATACCAAGGCAGGACAACTTCTCAACAAGATTTTTGATGTAATAGGATCCTTGATCCCTTAGGAGCTGAACTTCCAATAGTCTAATTACATTTACTGGAAGATCTTCACAAGGTTACTCAGAATGAGAATTCAATCAGCACACAGTAAGCAGTATGAACTGTTTACTTGCCATCGTAATTAAGCTGGTCAAGAATAGGGGGGTCATGGTACAAATGGAGCTCTCTTATCTGGACATCAGCAAGAGACCCTCAAAAATATTTCCATGAGAAATTCACAGTCGCAGCAACTATACCTTCTTCTCTATTGAGAGAGGGCAAGTCACAGGAAGTTCTCTTGAAGTGAAAAAGTAGATTTTAATTTCTAGGATACAGTGAACCTTATCATTAAACAGAACATTTCCTACAAGCCGAGCCCATGATAATCAAATCCCAGTTAACATTGTCAAATCAAATTAATAGAGCACTGATTATTAACAGGAGGAGGAGAAGGAGAAGAGAAGTCAGTGGGTATAATACTAGAATGCTGCACAGATTATACAAAAACAAACTGAAAAGGTTGGAAGTGGAAAGGAAAAACAAACCAAGAGGACAGACAGACTGACAGAGAGCAAGGAAGTCAAGTACAAGGGAAAATAAAGTTAAAAGTTGGGGAGCCATCTGAAGTCCCTGGCACAGCATGCCTGATACTAAGGGAGGAAGAATAAATAAATGAAAGAAAACCAGAGGGAGGAGATGCTTGGCGGGGAAGGGGGGCAGGGCAAAGGTGGAAGGGTTATCCCATACAGCATAACTCCTAACCTAGGCTGGCAGTTGTGTGGAAGCCACAATTAGAAAGCAAAGCAGCAGGTGCGATGCGCAGCGACAATGTTCTGGGAGGCAGAGAGTTGGTGTCATGGAGTTGCGTGCCACGAAAGTCAAACAGGGACACGGAATGCGAGTGCCTGTGTGTTAATTGCTTGTGTCTGCTGCTTTCCCTCCCTCAGAGTTGCAGCACAGGGAATTACTTTGGACGAGGTGTCATCTATGAGCTGATACCACTGTGGCCTCCCTTCCTGACCTTGGCATCTCCATCAGCTTTTAACTTAAGC
>RJWT010043584.1:0-11931 GCA_004365215.1 Cuniculus paca
ATTTTTAAGAGATCTTTCCTTTCACGATCATAGGCTGCAACCCTGTCTTCAAGCTTTGAAAGTCTTTCTTTAGTTTCCCTCATGTCAACTTGCCAGCTATCGAATGAATGTTTAATATTCTGGATATCTCTTTGAATCTGTTTCATGCATTCTAAGTCTCTCTTATGCTGTTCATTCATGGTTTCCCTCATTTTCCTATCCTCCTCTATTTTTTTATCTGTGTCTTCTTTAGAGATGCTTAGTATTTCTTTTATTATGGTTTTCGTTTCTTCTTTTACCTGGGATAGAATTTCTGTTCTAATTTCTCTTATAGCTTCCTGAAGTTGTTTCTTCACTTCAGTTGACAGCACTTCAGACATTTCAGGTGTGCAATTCTTGATCTCCATGTTTTCCTCTTGTGGAATTGCGCTGCTTGGGTTGGACACCAGAGATTGCCCTGTCCCTCTTCGTCTTGGCATATTTTTTATTTCTTCCACCCTGGAGTAGTGTGGTCCCAGGCACCCCAGGCACAACTTCTCCGAAGGTAGACTGTTTGTGTTTTCTGGCCAGTGCTGGCTATATATATCCGATGTTGGTCGCCTGTGTCTCTGTACTGAGCTAGGCACTCAGCCACCCGGGGCTTGCAGGGGAGCAGACCTGATCAGGCCCTGCGAATCTAAGCTGTTTAGGAACCTACGCGATATTGTCTGAAACATGCATGGGAACGGATCTCCAATCAATCAGCTTCCACAGGTCCGCCCACAACCTGGAGCTCCCAAATGACTGGTTTTTCTGACCTCAGTGGAAGCAACTTCCGTGGGTCCACCCACAACCTGGCGCTGATACCAGAAGTGGTTAGCAGTCTTGGCCCCCAGCGACGTAACCTGCCCAGGTTCAAGATGGAGCCCAGCTGATCACTCTCTCCCATGGGTTGGGGGGTGGGGGGTGTGGAATTCAAAGCACTCACCAACAGCCAGCACAGATCTCCACATCCACAGATCTGCACATCCGCCACTCTCCTTCACTCCCGCACCTCTCTGCAGAGACCTCTGGGGTTGACCGCAGCTGCGACCATGACCGCAACTGCGATTGCATGTCTCCAGGCTCAGCAGGTCTTCTGGCAGGGTGAATCTGGCTCCAGGCTGAGGTGCTGCCAGCCACCACCTTCTTCTTTGTTTAAATTCTTTTTTTTTCTCTTTGTGGGCTTCAATTCATACTTTATATTCTTCCGTGGTCCAGGGGACCCACTTGCTTCCCTCTTGTCCTCTCCATGATGTTATATTCCAGCATCTGAACTGTTTCTCTCAGAGAGACTGTTTACTCTGCTGCTTACTGTTCTGCCATCTTTAGCTCCTCTAGATTATGATTCTTCAGTCATAATCTTTCCTCCAGATATTCCAAGCTAGTAAACATAAGTATAAAAAAATTTACACAGTAAAAATATGTTTAAAAAAAGAGAATTCTGAAGAATTACCCACTGAGTGTCCTAACACCCCACTATTGATTCTATAGACATTACAGTAAATGACTAGTTTCTGTTCTATTAATTGTTATTTAAAGGTCTTTAAAAGCTTTAGTTGAATTAAAATTAAGCAAAAAAAATAGAGTAACAGTTTTAACACTCAGATAATGTGGTATTTTAGTTTAGTATAACATTCATTTCTGTAGTATGAAAAAACTCAAATGTGTGTGGCAGACTATGAGACAAGCATTGGACATTTTTAGTCCTTTCAAGGTGCTGTAATAATAATGTCATAAGCTAGATGTCTAACAGATAGGAAACTTATTTTTCATAGTTCTGGGGGTTGAAAAATGCAAGATTAAGGTCATGCGAGATTGGGTATCAGGTAAAGCCCCTTTCCTTGGGCATACATGGTACCTCCTTGCTGCCTCCTTGGATGGCAGAAGGGACCATACCTGTTTTATAAAGACACTAAACCCAGTTAGGATGGTTCTGCCTCAGGGATTTCAAGGGGGTAGCAACATTCACAACATTTGGTTCTTCCGTTCACTTAGTCAGTGCTATTTAGGTAAAAACCTTTTTGCTTTTGTGAATCTTACTCTATCCATCTGGAAAATGGGGCTTGATGCCTGCTAGTTTCTTTTAAAGAGCTCTACTTTGATTCTACTCAAAAGCTAACCTTTAGAAAATCCTCAAACTACACTCTCAATTTTATGTGTGTCAAGCATGATGGTCCGGTCATAAGATCTTCATTCCCTATCTCAGAAGCATGAACAATGGCAAGTTGAATATTATCTTTAGTCACAAATATCTTTCAGTGTTTGAGGAAACTAAAGAAATGACTCTTCTGTTGCAATTATGCTACTTGTTGCATGGTTTAATATTTTCTTTTACAATGTGATCACAGTCTTCCAATAATAGTCTTTCTTTCTGTCTGTCTGTCTGTCTTTCTTTCTTTCTTTCTTTCTTTCTTTCTTTTTTTTTCTTTTTTCTTTTTGAGACAGGGTTTCACTATGCAGTTCAGGCTGGCCTTGAGCTCACTTTGTAGCCCAGGTTGGCCTTGAATTCACAGTAATTCTCCTGCCTCAGCCTTCCAAGTGCCGGGATTACAGGCATGCACTACCACGCCTGGCAGTATTTCTTTCTATAAATAAAAATTTCACAATCTTTATTTTAAAAGCGAGTTCTTTATACCAAATTCACACACACACAGTCCATGGTCAGCTGGCTACAAGGCAGGGTAGAGCAAGGTGGCTCACTCCAGGGAGGCCAAGAAGCAGAGCACAGGGGATGAGCACCAGTGAGTGCCACCTTGCGAACTAGATATCAAAGGCAGAATCCTTGAGTTAGTTTTGCATTACTGTGACAAAAGACCTGAGATCGCTTTAAGAAAAGACAGGTTTCTTTGGCTCACAGCTTTGGGTGTTTCACTCTATGGTCAGTGGCCCCTTGCTTTTGTGCCTGTGGTGAAGCAGTGTATGGTGCTGTGGAGATGTAGTGGAAGTAGCTGTTACCTAATGGGGAGCAAGGAAGCAAAGGGGGACTAAGAGACCAGTGTCCCAGAATTCTCCTCAAGGTTGTTCCCTTTATGTCCCAGTTTTCTTCCACTAGGTCCCACTTCCTGAAGTTTCCAGTACCTCCCAATACTGTCAAACTGAGGACCAAATTTGTAACATATGGACCTTTGGGGGAACATTTAAATTCTGAACTATAGTAATCAATAAAGAAAAAAAAGCAACAGATTGGATATTATCACAATTAAAAATTTTGTTCTGTGAATGATTAAAGATCAAACCAAATTCCAAACTTAGGGAAAAATATTTTTAAAATTTTGTAGAAAGTTCATCCTTGATATTTATGCAATTTTAAAAAAATTTGTAATAGCCAAGAACTGAAATAACTCAGATGTCCTTTGGTAGTATGAAGGAGACTTGTGATAATGGCAAAGATAAGTATCTTGACTGTGGTAAATGTTGCATGGAGATGCACACTCAATAAAATAAAATATCAGGATGTGTACAGGTAGAATCAAATGTTTTATGAGTAGTACCAAGGTCAACTTCCTGGTTTTGATGCTGTTATACAAGATGTTATGCAAGATGTTAATAATAGTAGAGGCATTAAAATACTACACATATGAAATAACCAATTTTATAACTTTAAATCTATTTTCTAGTAACTTATTTAAAGAAAAGAGAAATCACACAATGTTGTGAGAAAATCAGGCTTGAATAATTAAAAAAAAAAAGAGCCAGAGCATGACACTAATATCAGTCATACACGACATCTCAGTTTTGTATCTTTATTTTCTCACTTGAACCCTCAAGAGATGGTGGAGAAAATTTAAAGCAGAGAGACAAAGGCATGCTTCCAGAATTGGTAGGCGACCTACAAAGTTGGCACTTGGTGGTTAAAACCCTTAACGTTCTTTGGTATGAGGGCTCTGTCCAACTTTATAACATTATTATGTCTAGAACTTCAAAAGCCTTATTGGGTAAAGCTAGGGGACTTTTTATAAACTTCATGTTTGTTAGCCAAATGATTTCCTAGAATAATGCTGAACGTGATCGTGAAATATTAAAAGAATGATTTCAAGTAAGGCGATGACTTTTGAAATTATGCCTAGGGATATTTATACTTTATATACTAAGTTATAAAAGAATTCTCACTTCCCATTAGTGATAGTACCATCATCATGATAGAATTACCAGCCCATCAGATAGTTCCCTATATGGTTTACTTTTCCCAGTGTTGCTTGGAAAGTTTAGGGCTTTTCATTCCTGGTGTGTACTGGTACATGAGCTGTAAGAGTGAGCATCCCTGGTGTGTATTGGAACCAATGGGAAAAGGGACCACAAAGAAAACTGGAGGGAAAAGGAAAAAGGAGTTGACAAAAAGTGGGTAAAAATGAAGATGGTTCAAGTGAGAAAATAAAAAGTACATAAAACAAATAAACGCTGTGTCCTCTTTGGAGTTGATTAGAGGATACTAATTACACAGGATGCAGCTAATGGCTGCAGTTCCCTGTCCTGCATATTCTCAAAGGCAGAAAATAGAGAAAACATTCTGAAAATAGAAAGCAATAAAAACCCCACGTAGAAGATCTCCATCTACATTCATCTCAAGTGATGCATTGCATCTTTAGCACCGGTCATGGGGTGATGTGTTAGACTGCAATGCCAGGCAGAGGGAATGGGATTCAGCAGTGCTCTACCCCGACTCCTCAGTTGAATTTAACGTTCAACATTTTTTTATTTATTAACCTATCTAATAATTAATAAATGTGTAGTCATAACTTTCACTAAATCAAGTGGATTTGTCATAATTTTAAATAAAAAATTTTCGGAAGCCAAGTAAAAATTGTACTTGGATAAAAGCACACCCAGACCATTAGGAAATTTTGTGAGCAATTTATTTGTGTTTTTAATTACCTTTGAGAAGATTATGAGGCAGGGATCAAGTCAATCCACCTCAACCAGTAAATTAGAAGATATGATTAATTTACTTTATGTAGAACAGTTTTCATGGCTTTTCCCAAGAAGATGGAGTTCTGAAGTCTGACTAGATGGAAAAGCCAGCTGAAAGAACCTGTTAGTGCTTTGGAGGGGGTAGAGAGAGAGAGAGGAATATTTGCATGGACATAATTCTCAACTCCTTTTATGGATATGATAATGAACCCTGGAAGCCATTCCCCTTGGTTGAGATTCTGACTTCACTTTCCAATTGTGTGAGCTGGAGTTAGCTAACTTTTCTGTTGTTCACCCATAAAATAGGCCAATAAAATAACTTGTCTTACAATGTTGTTTTGAGAGTATTGCACTACAGAAAAATCAAAAACCTTCACTATTTGGAAAAAAAATTATAAAATGAAAAAAATAAGCTACAGACTGGGATAAAATATTTGGAAATTATATAGCTTTCAAATTACTTATACATAGAATAATAAAAACTCATTACGACTTGACAACAAGAACCCAATTTGATAGCTTCACTTGAGAAATAAAATATTGTGGCTACACAAAGTCACATATGTAAGTGTTTGTGATTGTATTGTTTATAATAGCTGAGAGCTGGATACAGTCAAAGTATATCAGTTGAATAAGTAACAACATGCTGTGTCTACACAACAGAGCAATATGTATTTTTCTATACTTCATAGCCATAAAAGCTATTGATATATGGCAATAACATGAATGAACTTCAAAACTTCTATGCTTAGGGAAAAAAGTCAGACATTAAAACCTGTATATTGTACCATTTTACTTATATGACATTTCTAGAATAGGTAAAATTATAGAGACAGAAAGTACACAGGTGGTGTGCTGGGACTAGGAAGGCAGAAGGAACAGAGTGCAAATGAATAAGTAGAAGTTTCTTTTTTGTGTTTTATGTAAATATTTTGAAAGTAAATTGAAAATATGCTTGCACAAATGTGTGAAATTGCCAAGATTTGTCAAACTCTACACTTACAATGGTCAGTTTTAGTGGTGTGTGAATTATATTTCAAAAATTCTTAAAATAACTATGTTATCTATAGGTCTTTTATTCATTACTTTTGAAAATAGTCAAAATCTCTACTGAAAACACCATTTAGGCAGACCATGCGGGACCTGGGAAGAGAAAGAAAAGTCAGATAGCAACTCCTGAGAATCAGCCATGCTGGGACTAGGAGGAGCCCATCAAGGAGCCAACTAGCCAGCCTTTCTGCTAAGTCGTGCAGACCGTGTGGGACCCAGGAAGTGAAAAAGTCAGTGCCTTCTGTAAGCCTACTGGTATGCATGCTGAAAAGCACCAAACCCGCTCACCCCATAAGCCACCAGCTGGTTTGGAGGTCAGCCTGAGCTGATAGCAACTGAGGTACAAAAAGCACCTGAAGGACTGTATTGTTAGGTTGAATTTGCAGGCATGGGGTTGACAGTCTGAGCATGTCTAAGAAGGATAACAGTATGCAATATGGCAAATATGGGGGATTATTTCTGTCTTATTTTTGAAGTCTAATAATCTCACTGTTTTGTTTTATTCTTATTAATTTTTTTCTTTACTCGATATTCTGTTTTGATTGGTTTTATTCTGTTTAGTTTTGGTCTGATTTTGCTATATCTGATGGAATGGACAACTACTGTGATGATAACAAGATATACTGTAGTGTCCATTGTTCTCTCATTACCCTGCTTTAATATTCTGTACCAATTTCACTGCTGTGTTTTGATTGGACTCATTCTGTTTGGTTTTGTTGGGTTTTACTATCCTTAAAATTAAAAAAAAAAACAGTATTTAGCAGTGTTGTAAAATTGTGACATTGCCTATTTAAATCCTGTTATGATTTTATTTGGTAACATAGTTATGAAATCAGAACAGTGTAGTTATATGAAAATCTCTTAATGAGAATTAATATACCCAAAAAATTTAGGCTAAGAATAAAGACAAAAACAATTTCATTTCACTAATCTCTAATGAGTATTTGAATATCTTTAAGCCTAGTGATGTATCCTTACTGAACAAAGACACTGAAGATAATACACTTTAGGAATAACGGCATAAACCTAAAACCTAACCCCAAGATATCTTTCACAAAACCATCTTAATTTCTCTTCACTTGATAAGGAAGGCAGAACATTTGAGAGAAGAATGGTTATGAAAAGAGAATTTGAGAATTAGTTTTCAAATTTGAAATGGCTATGTGATCATGAGGCTAAAGAGGTTGATTTTCACATGAGCTTTCAGCACAGGCAAAGAGAGCTCGTTAAAGTTAGAGTTACAAAGTAGCTCAACACATCTTACTAATGATAAATTAGCATTCTTATGTACAAAACAACAAGTACAGATAGGCAAAATGTCTTTTATTATTGGGCGGCACTAGTACAAATTTTCCAGGTATCAAAATAATGCATGGACTATTCTAGACAATAATGATACAGTTTGTCACAGTTCAGAACTTTATGCATTGTTAAACACATGGTAGAATCTAGTTTGTTAACAAGTATGTTTAAACTATCAGACATAACTCATCAAACCACAGTGTTATATTCAATAGGTTAACTTTTGCAAAATGGAAGAAGACCAAGAGATTAAGGGAGAGAGAGAAAGGAGAGGAGGGTAAGGGAATAAAAAATAATTAAGACATGTTATGTATGTACCAACTCTTCACAAGGGATGAAATCATTATGTACTGTAAACATGTACCAGTAAAAACAATAAATTAATAAAAAATAAAGTTTCTACAAAAATCAGTAATTTCATATACCTAATTTCAAACTCAGTTTGTGAAAAGGACGAATCAAAAAGGAAGGTTCTATCCATTCCTTCTATCTCCTCAAATTTGTCTTCCTTTTCAGAAAGAAGAGTGTCTGATAGAATTCACAAACATGCTGAGAGTCACTCTTAGGAAGATCTGGTTCAGAATTCCTTTTGTGTTAATGCTGGGAGAATCTATATTTAGTTTTCACTGTCAAGGAATTTGGTCTACAGATACTATGTAACAGATTTGAAGTGTTCTTAGCAAGTTTTATAAGGTACCAAAAGGAAAATCTGTGGATTTGACACTAGGTATCCTGGCTTAAAGACCCACTGGCTTTATTTGTTTCTTGTCTGAATAAATTATGACATCTTTTTTAGCTTCTACATTTTATGTGTAAAATAAGGATGTTATATAATTTTTTATATATTTCTGATGTCTCTTCCAGTTCTTTCATTCTGTAACCTTCATGGTGTTAAACTTGATGTCATTGCCATGTCTCATCTCTTTCTCATTCTACTCATAAGGAGAGAAGTTAATGTCTATTAAGGACTCAAGAAGGCTGTCCTGTGACATTACCATTCTGTGAGAGAAATTTGAGTGAGAGATATAGAGAGTCAGTGTCCCATTCTCCAGTACTTACATCGGTTTCTCACTCTCTTGAAATATCTAATATAAGACTTGGTAATGTTGGCTCTGTGGGGTTGAAGAACAGAATGATAGGAAGGAACCAGGGAAAAGGAACAAAGAGTTATCATGACTAAGATCAGTTGTGGGTTGAGGCACACTAATAGAGACTTAATATGCATTCCATAATGGCAAAGAGCTCCTTCAGTCTCTGGCTTTGTCCACTAACACACAGTCCACAGGAACAGAACTAAGGCAATGAGTTGTGTAGGTGCTTTACAAAAAAACTATCCATTACTTTTCACGACAATTCACATCTCTCTGGATGGTGTCAAAGGCTGATTGACCAACTAGGTTCCTTCTTGTGTCCCCTCTTCTCAGTTTGAAACAGCTTCTTTCTTTTCTCATTCTGACATGTACAACCAGTTTGTTTGAAAATATACCCCATTAAATCTATTTATATATTTTTAAGAGTTTTTAGTTCAACTGATTTGAATGGATTCAAAAGTGAAAAGCACAGTTATATTTATGGTTTGGCAGACAGCAAGTCCTCTGTCTTCTCAAGAACTGAAGGCCAAAGGGGATAAGCAAGCAACTAGAAAAACAAATTATAAAACTGATTCCTGTAATCATTTGGCAAGATTTTTCCTATGTGTGCTTCATTTTCTTGTTTGAGGTTATTGGAATAATATCCTATACATTCGGTAGTTGCAAAAGAATGAAAATACGTTTTCTCACACTGGAAACCATCTTTAGTACCACTATTAAGCTTAGTTTGCCAAGCTAATGAAATTATTGCTATGGTTTATACCTAGATTCTTCCCCAAGTGAAACCTCATGGTGGGGCTTCTTGGAGGGGATAGGATCATGGGGTTGTGATAAGCATCAGTGGATTAGTCCACTGATGAGTTTATAGCTAAGTGTGAGGGAGATGAAGCCTGATCAGAGCAGATGGCTCACTGGGGTGCAGCCTGGAGGAGTCTATCTCCCTCTATCCTCCCTTGATCTCTCTCTTCTTACTGCCACATCATGGTCTTTTTCTCCTCTGCCATGCCTCCCTGCATCCCTCGCTGCTTTGGAGTCTGCCAACTCCTGTAAGTGCCGATATCTCAACTATCAACTGAACTCTGAACCAAAATAAACATTTCTTCCTTAGAGTTGTGGGTGTCAGACACTTTGCCCTGAGGATGAGAAAGTAACTAAGACAATTAAAACAAAATGATAAAAGAATATGATAAATAATAAAATGGTTAAGAATTGGAGCTCCCCACGATGTGTCTGTGAAGGGAAATTTGCCTTCATTATCCAAGGAAGTCTCCTTACTGAGCGTTCCAAGTCAGTAAGCACCATCTTCCCAGGAAGCACCTGGGCTCAATGTGGGCTCAAAGGGACATGGAGGTCAGGAATTGAGGGGCTTTTGCAGTTGCCTTCACCAAATCAAGAGAAATACTTTGTGCTATTTTATGTATCCTAAGGAGAATTTTTTTGAACTGGACAAAATCTTGCTCAGAAATATCAACTTCAAATTTAAATATTTTATGATGCTGGTGGATGAATGAGTATGAATGCATTTGGCAATGTTTGGGCTTAATGAGGCAGCTGTTGGGGTTCAGCTGTACTAGGCACACATAAAAATGTCTCCAAACATTCCACATGCTTTCTTTAATTGTATTTCCCTGAATTTGCTTGAGGGAAGACTTTCAGCAGATGTCTGGACAATATGGAATGGTCTTAGCAATTAATTTATATAACTCATGAGTTCAGTATGTGTTTAGTGAAAATATGCCTGCTGGAAACACATGTCATTGGTACTTTTTATAGAAATGGCTAATTGGCATATTGTGGCAAACATATCTCATTTATGGGAAGTTCAATCTTTCTTCTTGGAGCATTGCTCAGTCATTTTTCTTCCATTGTATTACCGTGCAACTTGTAAAAATGCTAGAAGTTTTGCTGTGAGCACTTCAGCTCTCTTAGTATCTCTGATACTTTTTTCTCCTCCTCCTCTTTTGTCCTTTTCTTCTGATCTGCTTGAGTAGACATGCAGATACTTTTTTTCTACTTCTTTTTAACCTCTATTTCTTTTTAAAATATTATTATTATTATTATTATTTTGTCTTTTTGAGACAGGGTCTCACTATGCAGTTCAGGCTGGCCTTGAGCTCACTTTGTAGCCCAGGCTGGTCTTGAATTTGCAATGATCCTCCTGCCTCAGCTTCTTGAGTGCTGGGATTATAGGTGTGAACCACCACACCCGGCTTTAACCTTTATTTCAACAAGCTTTCAAAAGCCTTACTCTTTATCTTTTCACTCTTTTCCCAATAGATGACCAAGGATTTTTGTTTTCAAAATCACTGTCCAATTATCTTCATTCAAGCACCACATTGATGGGATTTCTTTCTCTAATATATTTTTTCCTTTTCTGGAAAGCATGCATACCTTCTTCAATGGTTATAGAAAATTGTTCAACATCTTTCAGACATGTCTTAGTTGTGTGCTGAAAATTTACTAGACAACAATAATGCCAGTGCTAGAAACATTGTTTTAAGAATCTCTGTCGCTTTCCTACAAATATACATTTGTTATAAAAGCATTTTAATTTAATGAATTAGTAAATTTATTTTCCATTAACTTTATATTTCTTGATGAATTTACATTTTAATTATTATTACTGTTATTTTAATGTGTAGTTTTTTTTTAATTCCCTGGGCCTCTAAGAAATGAAGTATCACATTTCACCTGCACCTTATCAGGGCTAAGTGTTAATACTTTTGTATATTCAAGGTAGTCCAGAAATATCTATTACCACCACATAAAAGTCCCTCTACTGTAAATTTTAGTTCTACGTTTACTCTAGCTTCTCTTGCATTTTTGTTCTTGTTACTTTAAGTTGAACTTCTGTTACCTTAAATGAGTGTGAGCAGACCATAAAGGAAAGAAATTAGCAGTGTCCTAGAAGGACTGCTGAGAGGGGGTAGTTGTTGTAGAAGCTGACTGTTAAATAGGAGTGATGAGCTGTGTCCAATGGTGATGACAGTTGGAGTCAGTGAGGACTGAGTAGCTGCCATTGATTTAGTGACGCAGGGGCTATTCCAGTAGAGTGAGGGTGATGACACAACTAGCGTTGATTTACACAAAAGAGGAAAATAGACAGAGAGCAATGTTTTTAAATTTTTTTTATTAGTATGTGTTTGCAGTACAAAATGATAACATGGGTGGCTCTTTTACACAACACATCTTAACTCTTTTTTTAATCCCTTTCTCCTCCCTGATCCCTCCCTGTATCTTTGCTGGGGAAGCAGAGGAAACGAGCAGTGAATGTAGGGGAAAAAGAAACCCAAGGTTTTGCATTTTTCTTTAATGGAAGATATTGCTTATTTGAACAGTAGTATATTTACTGAAGATTAATAATTCAAGAAAGAAAGTGAGAGCCACTGAAACCACACTTTTAAATAAGTGGAAGAAAATAGATTACAAGAGGTGTGTTTGGGCTTTCATCGGAGCACTGACAGTTCATCTGCACTGGGCAGGGAAGGCAAGAGCAGAGGGAAGACTGTTGGTGATAAACTTTGGAAGACACTTTCTGGTTGCTTCTGTTTCTTCCAAGAAGTAGGAAACAGTGTTTTGA
>RJWT010043585.1:0-11937 GCA_004365215.1 Cuniculus paca
CAGGGGCACAAGAAAACTTTGGGGGAAGAGATGGATATGTTTACCATCTTCATTGTGATAATTCGAATGTATACATATGTCATAATTATCAAATTGTACTCTATAAATAGATGCAGTTCATTTTATGTAGACATCTCAAAAAGGTGCTTATACTATTTAAGCGGCTGGGTGTGCTGGTGCACATTTGTAATCCTGGTACACAAGAAGCTGAGGCAGGAGGATTGCCATGTTTTCCAGGCTAGTCTGAACTACATAGTGAGTTCTAGGCTAGATAGTTCCTTTTTATATTTATTAAGTTTATTGGCATTTTGTTGTTCTTGTTGTTTGTATGTCTCTTGATTTTTGTTTTTCTTTTCTGTGCTTTTTAAAATCTCTGTTAAAAAAAAAAATTCTGTCCTCTATGGTTCCCAGCATAAAAACTCCATTTATGCTCAGTAGAACTGGGATTTGTGCCATGGTCTCAGTTCTGATTCCACAGCATGTTGGTCTCAATACCAGAACACTTTGCTGTACTCTCAGATCTTTTTAAAATGATGTCCTTAGCTAGGTGTACTGGCACATGTCTGTAATCCTAGCATTCGGGAGGCTGAGGCAGGAGAATTACTGCAAGTTTGAGGCCAGTATGGGCTGCATAGTGAGTTCAACAGGAGCCTAAACTACAGTGAGACCGTCTTTTAAAAAGAAAAAAAGTCCTGTCTAGGCAGCAGCCATAGCTCAATGTCTGTTACTTAACAGCTTATTTGTTTTGGCTTTGTTTGGTTTGGTTTGGTTTGGTTTTGAGACAGGATCTCATTCTGTACCTCTGATTGGCCTCGAACTCATGGCAGTCCACCTGAGTACTGGGATTACAGGCATGTCCCACCATGCCTGGCACCAAGGGCCGATAAGGAGCCACTAGAAATGAGGACACTTGAGTATTGTAATTCTTTGGAAGACCTCCCCCGACCCCTGCCACCTTTGCCTGAAACCCACAATGATAAAATAGGGCGATTTCCAGGATCAATGCTGTAGCATTGATCTAACCTGGTGAGATGGGAAGGCTGAGCTAACCAGGTGAGATGGGAAGGGAGATGGAAAGGAGAGGTTTAATGGCGGCAGAGGCAATTGAGAGAAGCACCTATGTAATGCTGTAGTGAAAGCTTTCCATCAAAGCCCCTTCTGACACTGAGCACTGCCAGGCCAGGGGTTGGGGTGGGGTGCTGCGTTCCAGATGCAGGGGACAGTTTTCTCTACATTGCATTCCTTTGGAATTAGCTACACAGAGGTTTAGCAACTCATTACTATCACCATCTTCATCCATTGTAAATGTATAATATAATGGAGTGAATGGGTGGGAAACTCTGCTTCCTGGATTACCACATAGGTTTAACCTTCTCTTCAAGAGTCACCAGCTTTATTTCCAGAAGACTAACCCAAACTGAGAAAAGGAGACACAGAAAGGATTTAAGTTCAGGTTTGACACAAAGCCATCGTCTTAGCTACTACTCATAGAGTACTCACTTCAAGGGAAGTGTCAATTTTTTCTTTAGTTCAAGGTGGGGATTGGTAGCAGATTGTAGGTACTTTGGTTAGTCTTCTGGAAATAAAGCTGGTGACTCTTCAAGAGAAGGTTGAACCTATGTGGTAATCCAGGAAAGAGAGGTCCCCCCCCCTTTACCCCATTATATTGAATATTTCCAATGGATGTGGATGGTGATAGTAGTGACCTCACTGAAGAGAAAGATTTGTGCTGGTATTGTTTGGACAATTGAATGCAGATGTCTTGTGCTTTCCGTGAATGATTTGAAGATGACAGTGCGCAACGTATGTACCATTGTTGCCCCTGGTTGACTTGCTTTGAAATTTTGTTGCAGTGTTTTTTCTTTTCTTGTTTCTTTTTCTTTTCTCCTTGAAATAAAATGAATTTGGGGGAAAAACAGAAAAGCAATAGTTTAAAAGTACATTTATTTAAGGTTCCCTAGGGATCCACTGCTTGAAATGTTGGTGTTTTGTTTTGTTTTATTTTGTTTTGTTTGTTTTTGTTTTGGAGACAAGTCTCCCTAATTAGAGCAGGCTTGTCTATTACTCACTTATGTAGGCCAGGCTGGTCTCAAACTCATGATCATTCTCCTGCCTCAGCCTCCTGAGTGCTGGAATTACAGGTGTGTACCACCAGGCCTGGTTTAAAATGTTCTTTGTATCCCATTTAATCTTCACAACCACTGTATGAAGTAGTACTGATAAATCTCGGTTGTATGCAAAATAAAATCTCTGGCTGGTGGTGATATTAGTGAGTCTATCTTTTGTGTCTTTAGATTTGTCTTGGGACTAGACATAAGGTGGCTCAACATCAGACCCTTGCCCTGAACAACTTATGATGCCAACCACTGGCAGATTACTACTTTGGTTGCAATGGATGATCCACAAGGATAATGAAGGTGAAAGCTTGTTATGGTTCATGTCTGGGTGTCCTCCCAAAGCCTCATGCAGTCATGGGGGCAGGCTTCCAGAGTTTTTGATTGATTCATGGTCCAATGCTGGGATTATGGGTTCGAGTGCTACACTCACCAGGGTGGGTGTGGCCTACATACAATGTAAGGGACAGGAAGAGTTTTCTCTGGTGTTTCTCCCTTTCGCTCTTGTTGCTTTTGCTGTTTTCTGCTGCCATTAACTGTTGCCCTTATGCCATACCACTCTGCCTTGGAGCCAGCCAAGCATGGACTGAAACCTCCACAAACTGTGAGCTAAATAAACCTTCCGTCTTTAATTTTGGGCATTAGGTATTTTGTCTCAACAATGAGAGAAAGTAGCCAAGAAAACCCTGTAGATTTTCTTTGACTAATCACACTGTCTTTCTACATTGCAATTCTAGACTTTAGATAGAAGATGGACTGGGTTTTAGGAAGGACATGTGAGAGGCCACCTGTTGTTAGGAGTAGCTATAACTGACTTGGCCCAACTAGAATTAATAATCATGCCAATCACATGGATATTGGTGTGCTTGATTTTCTCCATTGTCTATGTGGTAGGTAGGTAATAAGGAGGGACTTATTCTTAATATTTAATCCAGTGATGAATTTGGACATCTTACTTGATTTTAAAGTTAGGTGATACTGCAAATTTGCTGGCTTTATTTGAGTTTAGGTTTTATTTCTGTACATTGAAATCCTAGGGCTACTGGGGATGTAGCTCAGCAGTAGAGTGACTGCCTAGCATGTGTGAGTCCCTGGGTTCAATCCCCAGCACTAAACAAAGTATAATTAAAGCCAGGTGTGGTGACTCGTGCCTATAATTCCTACACTCAGGAGGCTAAGACAGAGAATAGTGAGTTCAAGGCCAGCCTGGATTGAAGAGCAGCCTCAACAGCATAGCAAGACCTTGTACCCCAGAACCAAAAGCTAAAACACATATTAAAAAGGGCCTTTAATTCAACATTCTAAGAGCCTCCAGAGATTTCCGTCTTTGAAGGAAAGAAAAATGAAGATCTTGCAGCACCACTCAAGAAGCAAAGCCTGAAATTCTTCTGTGTTTTAGAGGTGGTGCTATGGTCCTATGAGTAGTGCAGGAGTCCTGGAACTTGCTCTGCAGAAGACCCTTGCGAAGAGCTAGAGAAAAGTCAGTTTTTTGTAGGAGGGAGGGAGAGGATCTTTCTTTCTTGGTACTGGGGATTGAACTCATGACCTCACACTTGCCAGGCAGACGCTTACACCACTGAGCTAACTCCCCAGCTCCTCTTTTTTCTTTCTAAAACTCACTTTTCATCTACCTTTGAGGCCCTGCCCTTGCTAAGCTTCTGAAGTCCTAGACAGAATTTTTATGCCTTATAATACAGATTTTCACTTTCTGCAGTATCTGGCAGACACTTTAAATGTGAAATTTGCAAATTGATATCCAACAAAAAAGCTTAGAATAAGCAAGGAAATAATCTTGTGTGTGCGTCTCTTCTTTCTTTCTTTCTTTCTTTCTTTTTTTTTTTTTTTTGAGATAAGGTTTCTGTATAGTTCAGGCTGACTTCGAACTCACTGTGTAGCCTAGGCTTGCCTCAAACTCAGCGATACTACTTCCTTAGCCCAGAGGTGCTATAATTGCAGGTGTGTACTACCACACTTGGCATATTTCTGTAGTTTTTGGTTAAGGACTTGCTTTGGGCTGGGCATGGTGCTGCACATCTGTGATCTCAGCATTCCGCAGGGATAAGGCAGGAGGAGGATCCTTGTGAGTTTAAGGCCAGCTTGATTTGCAGAGTGAGAGCCTGTCTCTGAAGAAAAAAGAAAAAAAAAAAGAGAAACTTGCTTTATTGGTGGGTGTGGTGGCTCATGTTTGTAATCCCAACACTGGGAATCTGAGGCAGGATGGTCAGCCTGGGCAATGTAGCCAGACCCTTTTGCAAATGAAAACTAAAAGTGCTTGGAATGTCATTCAGTGCAAAGGCCCTGCACTCATTCCCTAAGCGCAAAACAAAACAAAACAACCAAAATAACAAAACCCAAAACTAGAAATTGCTTTATGGTAAAATAGTTTTCCAAATACAGAGTTGAGTTATCTCAGCAAGATCATCATCTAATGAGCTCCATAAGCTGGGCCTGGTGCCACACACCTGTAATCCCAACACTTGGGGAGGCTGTGGCAGGAGGATTACAAGTTTGAACTCAACCCATGCAATTTAGTGATTTGGGGCGTCCCTGTCTCAAAAGTAAAAGTGATCCATTCTGGGTATTTTCCCAGAAGAATTGAAAACATCATGCCATAGTGATTATGTGCATCCATATTTATAGCGGCACAATTTGTAATAGCCAAATCTTGGAAACAACCCAAATGCTCATCAACTGCAGAATGGACAAAAAAGATGTATTTTTATACAGTGGAATATTTCTCAGCTATAAAGAAGGCTACACTTGAGGCTTTAATAGGATGCAACTAGAGAACATACTCATAAGTGAAATAAATGAGATTCGCATGTGTAAATATCACTGTTTCCCTAGTCTTTCTTGATTGTTCTAAAAGTACTTCAAGTTCAATGAGCAAATGAACTCATTGTTAATAAAAGTAAAAATAATAAAAATAAAAAAGTCTAAATAAGATCCAAAATGTACAGTAGATATTGTGAAAATGAAAGGGAAAGAAAGTGCCCAAAAGGAAAGAAAAACAGGGGAAAGGAGAAACAAAAGAAGGGAAAAGACATACATATATACACATATGTATACATATGTGTTTGTGTAAATGTATACAAGATAGATAACTATACTACTAATCTCTGTTCATCAAAAAGAACAGTGTGTCTTTTCATTTTCTGCTTGTTTGATTTTTCATTCCTAAATCTTCTAATCTGAACAGATACTTTCAAGATAAAAATATGCATTGTATTAACTAGCATTAATTTCCCTTTTTATTTTTCAAATTGTGTCATTTTTATCTTTTTTGTTTGTTTTTAAAATAAAAAACAAAGTGAAGATGAAAAGATAGCTGGACATGTAGCTTAGTGCATAGGCCCTGGATTCAATACCCAATACCACAAAACAAAGACAGTTTCATATTCTTTTGTAAGCATACATTACTTTTTTTACTCATGCAAGGGTTTCAGCAGGAAAAGGTCAAGTAGAGATACCTAGGAAGAATACATCAATTAATCCTGAGTATTTCTAGAATCCATGGCCTCCAATCTTCAGGGTGTAAGTCTGAGGCAGGGCTGTTCGTGGGTAGAGCAGGGGAGTCTCCTGTGGTTGATGTGCAGGTAGCAGCCAGATCATCTGCACCATCTCCAAACCATTCTCAGTGTGTGGTTTCACCCCTGATGCATAGGCTGGGGTCTGTAGGAGCCCACTTGTCAGTGTGACACCTGTGAGAAATGTGAGACTCGTGCCGAGTTTCTAGCTTACATTTCCCTTGTAGTACAGCAGAAACTTTCAGAATAGAAACTACCAGGATATATCTACCACAAAGCCACTCAACCAAACCCCTGTGCCACGCCTGCCTCTAATCCCTAGGATTATGATCTAACAATCATGCAAGTATTATTTTTTTGGTTTTCTTTTGAGTTTTTTGGTTTTTGAGATAGGGTCTTGCTATGTAGTTCAACCTGGCCTCAAACTTACGGCGATCCTGCTTCAGCCATTGTGTACTAGGATTACAGATATGCGCCATCACACCCAGGCAGTATCGTTACTTTTAAACCTGCAACAGCCTCCTTCATACAGGTATTTTAAATTCATTTGTTTTACTTGGGCCTAGGACTGTGATCATGCCTCATGAGAAAGAAAATGGTCCAGAAGTTTGCTCTTCAGATGGTTTTGTCAGATGTACTCCAGAAACTGTGCATTGTGGTTTGGGTGAGTCTTTCTTGATTGTTCTCAAAGTACTTCAAGTTCAATGAGCAAATGAACTCATTGTTAATAAAAGTTAATTGGATGAAATCATGGCTATCTAAATTCCTCCATAGTCACTAAATTTTTTTTTTTGAGACAGAGTCTTGCTATGTAGTTCAGCCAGACCTGAAAACTCAATGGTAGCCCTCCTGCCTCAGTCTCCAAGTGCTGGGATTACAGGTGTGTGTTTCCACACCTAGCTAATATTCATTACATTTTTCATAGCAGTTGTCTCAAAGTAGTTCTTTGTGACCTTTGTGAGTGTAATGACAGCAAATATTATTGTTCCAGGATGCAGATACAGAATAACTTGCCACAGCTCATATAGAACAGGTTTGACTCAAGTCTTCTTTCTCTTTCCTGTCACACAAAATAGTGACTGTAAGTTTTGGACACCTAAGGTAGAGTCTTAACTCTGTTTCTTAGATTTTTTTTATTTAAGAGAAAAAAAAAGACACAAAACAAAAACAAAGAAAAACAGCAAAAGAGACAACAACAAACCCAAAACAATAACAGTAGAGGTTTACAAAACAAGATGATGGGAATTTAATAATGGTTGTAATATTGCATATTGTTACCTTCAAAGGGGTTGCTCAGATTACCAGATATAGACATGCAAAATTGATCTAATCATGAGTATTAACTGTTCTTTTCCAAGAACTAATACACTTCATACTATAGTCATTTTCGCTATCTTATGTGTGTATATATATATATATATATATATATACAAATTTATGTCATTTTCCTTTTCCCTTCCTTCTTTCTTCCTTTCCCCTATCCCAGTTACTTTTCCTTTTGAGCAGTTTCTTACCCTCACACAATATTTATTGTAGATTTTGGATCATATTTACTCTTTCAGTTTCTTACATGAGGGAGACAATATAGTATTTGCACATGTGAGTTTGATTTATTTAACTTATGAGCATGGTTTCAAGTCACATCCATTTACTTATAAAAGCCTCGATGCACTCTTTCTTTATAGCTGAGTATACTCCATTATATAAAAACACCACATTTTTTATCCATTTCTCAGTTGATAGGCACTTGGGTTCTTTCCAGGATTTGGCTATTACAAACTGTGTTGCTATAAACATGGGTGCACACATAGCACTGTAGTATGATGTTTTCAATTCTTCTGGAAGAACGCCCAGAAGTGGGATAGCTGGGTCAAATGGAATCTCTAATGCTAGCTTTTGGAGGAATCTCCACACTGATTTCCACAGTGACAGAACCAGCCTATACTCCCACCAACAGTGCAGAAGAGTATCTTTTTCCCCACAGCCCCTCTAGCATTTGTTATTGATGGAGTTCTTGATCTTGGCCATTCTTTCTAGAGTGAGATGGAATCTCAGTGTTTTTTTAATTTTCATCTCTCAAATGACCATTGATGTTGAACATTTTTTCATATATTTATTTTCCATTTGTATTTCTTCATCTGAGAAGTGTGTATTCATCTCAGATGCCCATTTTTGGATTGTGTCTTTAATTTTTGGGGCCCTGATTTTTAAAAATTCTTTATATTTTCAGATAGAAATCCTTTGTCTGAGGGGCAGCTGGCAAAGATATTTTACCAATTCATTGGTTTTCTTTTCACTGTGTTGGAGACTTCTTTTGACATGCAAAAACTTTTTAATAAGATGAGATCCCAGTTGTTGATTCTAGAAGGTATTTCCCGTGCAGTTTGATTTTTGTTCATGAACTCTCTTCCTACCCCTATGTTGTCGAGATTTCTACCTAATTTGTCTTCCAGCATATTTAGTGTTTCTGCTTTAATATTTAGATCTTTGATCTATTTTGACTTTAGTTTAGTGCATGGTGATAGACATGGGTCTAGTTTTAAGTTTTCAGCATATGGAGACCCAGTATTTCCAGCGCCACTTGCTAAAGAGGCTATCTTTCTTCCAGTGAACTATCTTGTTCCTTTGTCAAAGATGAGGTGGCTGAATGTGTTTGTAGTTGTGGCTATATCTTCTAATCTATACCATTGATCTTTGGGTCTGTTTTCATTCCAGTACCATGCTGATTTTATCACAGTAGCTTTGTAGTATAATTTCAAGTCAGGAATTGTGATGCCTCCTGCCTTGCCTTTGTTGCCCAGAATTGCCTTTGTGATTCTAGGTCTCTTCTGGTTCCAGATGTATTTTAGGAATGATTTCTCTACATCTGTGAGGTATGCAAATGGTATTTTGATTGAAATTGTATTAAATCTGTATAACGATTTGGGGAGAATTTTTGCAATATTTATTCTTCCTATCCATGAACAGGGAATGTCTTTCCATTTTCTGAAATCCCCTTCAATTTCCTTTTTCAGAGTCATGTAATTTTCAAGGTACAGATCTTTTACTTTGTTAGATTGATTCCTCAGTATTTCATTTTTTTTGGATGCTTATAGGGAAGGGTATGGTTTCCCTTGTTTCTCTCTCAGTGAGTTTGTTGTTTGTGTACAGGAATGCTATTGATTTTTGAGTGTCAACCTTGTATCCAGCTACATTTTTGAATTTGGTTATTACGTCTAGAAGTCTTTCAATGGAGTTTGCACATCTTCTATGTAGAGTATCATATCATCTGCAAATAATCATAACTTCTTCCTTTCCTATCCTTATTCCTTTAATTTCTCTTGTCCAGTTGCTCTGGCTAATATTTCCAGAACTGTATTGAATAGGAGTGGTGATAATGGACATCCTTGTCTTGTTCCTGATTTTAGGTTGAAAGTTTTCTGTTTTTGTCCATTCAGTAAGATGTTGGCTGTTGGTTTATCATATATGGCTTTTATCAGATTGAGGTAAAGACCATCTATTCCAATTTTCTGTAGGGTTTTTATGCATGAGTGTTGAGTTTTGTTCAAAGCTTTTTCTGCATTTATTGAGATGATCGTGTGATTCTTCTTTTTGGCTCTGTTGATATAGTGTTTATTGATTTGTGTATGTTGAGCCAGCCCTGCATTCCTGGGATGAATCCCACTTGATCATGGTGTGTAATCTTCTAGATGATTTGTTGCATTCTATTTGCCAGTATTTTATTAAGAATTTTTGCATCTATGTTCTTTAGGGAGTTTGGCTTGTAGTTCTCTATTTTGGTTGGGTCTTTCTCTGGATTTGGTATTAGGGTAATAGTTGCTTCCAGGAATGAGTTAGGGAGACTTGCTTCCCCTTCAATTTCCTTGAAGAGTTTTAGGAGTATCAGTATTAAATATTCCCTAAATTTCTTGTAGAATTTAGCAGTGAATCCATCAGGACCTGGGCTTTTCTTCATTGGTAGATTTTTAATTACATTTTCAGTCTCCTTAACTGAAGTTGGGTTATTCAGCAGTTTTACATCTTCTTGATTCAACTTTGGTAATTCATATGTTTCTAGGAATCTGTCCATTTCTTGTGTGTTATTGAACGTATGAGAGTAAAGGTTTTCAAGGTAGGTATTTATGATCTTCTGTATTTCCACAGGGTCTGTAGTGATATTGCCCTTTTGATTTTTTATTGCACGGATTTGAGTTTTTTCTTTCCTCTTTTTGATAAGGTTGGCTTGGGGTTTATATATTTTATTCTTTCAAAGAAGCAACTCTTCGATTCATTAGTTCTTTGTTTTGTTTTCTTAGTTTCAATTTGATTAATTTGTACTTGGATCTTTATAATTTCCTCCCTTCTTTGGGCTTTGGGCTTGACTTGCTCTTCTTTTTCTAGAAGTTTGAGGTGCAGCGTTAGGTAGTTTACTTCTGTTCATTCCGTTTTCATGATAATGGGGAGTTTACCAGTATAAATTTCCCTTTGAGGACTGATTTCATTGTGTCCCACAGGTTCCAGTAAGTTGCATTTGCATTTTCATTCATTGTAGATATTGTTTAATTTCTTCTTTAATTTCTTCTGTGACCCATTGGTTTTTTAGGAGAGTGTTATTTAAATTCCATGTTTTTATGGAGTTCTTGTGAGGTGTTTTTGTTTTGTTTTGTTTTGTTTTTCCATTAATTTCCAATTTTATTGTGCTATGATCAGATAATATGCACGGGATTATTTCAATTCCTTTGCATTTAGTTAAGCATTTTTTGGGGTAGTATATGATGTATTTTATAGAATGACCTATGTGCAGGTGAGAAGAATTGTGTGTATTCTGATGTTGTTGGGTGGAACACTTGGTACATATCTACTAGGTTCATTTCTTCAGAAGTTTGATTTGGTTCTGTTATTTCTTTGCTGACTTTTTGTTTGGTTGGTGTGTCTCTTTGTGACAATGGGGTGTTAAGTTCGCCCATTATAACCGTATTATCGCTTATTTGATTTTTCATATCTATTAAGATTTGTCTTACATAATTAGGTACTCCCATATTTGGTGCATATATATTTATGATTGTAGTGTCTTCGTCTTCAAGTTTTCCCCTAAGTATGTAGTGACCTTTTTAGTCTCTTTTGATCACTCTTGGTGTGAAGTTCACATTGTCTGCAAACAATAACTACCCCCTGCTTTTTTCTGGGTTCCTGTTGCATGGAGTATTGTTTTGCATCCTTTGACTTTTAGTCTGTGAATTTCCTTTTGAGTTAAATGTGTTTCTTGTACATGGCATATTGTTGGATTTTGTTTCTTAATCCACTCTTCCAGTCTATTTCTTTTTATTGGTGAGTTGAGACCATTTACATTGATGAATATAACTGATACCTATTGACTTATTCCTGTCATGTTATGTTTCTGTTGTTGGTTTTCTGCTTTTTCTGTTTGTTTGCCCTGCTTATTGATTTCCTTCTGCTGTTGTTCTCGGAATTGTAGTTATCTTTGTCTCTAGAGTATCTTTCAGTAGTCTTTGTAGTGTTGGTTTGATGGTCATGAATTTCTCCAGTTCTTTGTTGTGGAAGTATCTTATTTCTCCATCAATTTTCAAAGATAGTTTTGCAGGGTACATCAGTCTGGGTTGAAAGTGGTTTTCTTTCAGGACTTGAAGTACTTCACTCCACGCTCTTCTTGACTTGAAGGTTTGTGTCGAGAAGTCTGCCATGATTCTGATAAGACTTCCTTGGTAGGTGATCTGTTTCTTTTCTCTGACAGCTTTTAGTATTGTGTTCTTGTGCTGAATTTCTGATATCCTAATTATTATATATCTGAGAGAGAATTTATTTTGGTTATGGCTAATTGGGGTTCTGTCTGCCTCAGTTATGTGTTATCGGTTTCTTTTCCTGTGTTTGGAAAATTTTCTGCTCTTATTTCTGTAAATAGTCTTCATATGTGTTTTGTGTTGAGCCCTGCTTTTTCCTTGACACCTATTAGTTTTATAGTTTCTCTTTGCATCATCTTACAGGTCCTGAATTGTTATTTCCTGGTTCCTTATTATTTTTAAGAGATCTTTTGTTTCATGATCATAAGCTTACATCCTGTCATCAAGGTCTGAGAGTCTATCTTCAGCTTCATTCAAGCAGTTTTGCCAGCTTTCAATGGAATTTTTAATTGCCTGAACATCCCTTTGACTCTGTTTCATGTATTCTAATTCTGTCTTATATCGTTCATTGAAAGTTTCCATCATTTTCTTATGTTCCTTTTTTTTTTTGTCTAGGTTTTCTATAGATACACTCAACATTTCTTTTATAATGTTTGTCATTTTCTTTTTTTATTTGAG
>RJWT010043586.1:0-11937 GCA_004365215.1 Cuniculus paca
TTCAGAATGAAAGTCCTTACAATCATATGTAGGACTGCTATAATCTGGTCCCACCTGTCTCTCCTGCCTCATTTCTTGCCATTCTCTCTTACTGTCTCTGCCAGTACCATAAAAATCATGGTAGGGCTTTGTACTTTGCCTCCTCTTTCTACTTTAACAGGGGAAGTGAGATTCGCTAACAAGAATGTGGATATAGAACATTATGTGGGCTTCTAAGAGAGCTGTGGGAAGCCTGTGTCAAGGTAAGCCTTCACCGTAGGCAAGGCTGAATGACTCTAATAGCTTTGACCAAGGATCTTCACTGCACCTGTGCACTGTGAGCTTTCCAGTATACACATATACACGCGGTTCTGTGCAACACCACCTTCTTTTCCCCAATTTATATACAACATAAGAACTCAGTAAAGTTTTCCTGGGGAAGTAATACTTTTATTATTAAATGAAGAGAGTGTTCTATTATACTCTCTTTGATAGATATGAATTTTATCCACAGAGGTCACTTCTCTTTGTTTTGTTCTCTGAACCACACCTCCTGATTCCATGCTGTGATGCTCCAGCAGTCAGGGCAAAGCAGCATCACTGAATTAGCACAATCCAACTACAGAAGAAGAAATAGAGATGTTTTCAGCATATTCTGTAGTTCTCTGACTCCTAGAAGCCTTTATTTCTGGTTGACATGAGAAGTAGCTCAGACACATTTGCTGGGACTGAAGTTCCAAGAAACGGGGGAAAAGCTCTGATCTCTCCAGCAATTCCTTATCCCGTGCATAGTCTGTCTATCATCAGATTTGTATCAGGCCCAGGGTTCAGCTGTTGTGTTTCTTATATTCTTGTATTTCTGTATTATTGAAGACAGGGTTCTTTGCATCATGCAAGAATCTTCTGAGGACATACAGAATGAAATTTTCTTGAGACACAGAAAGGGACATGATTCCCTCAAGCAACAGTTTTTTTTTTTTATCACTTTTACAGACACTATGATTCCCCTCTTTTTTTGCCTAGTTTCTAGGAAGATTTGTATTAGATTTGCAGTCCACTTGCACTAAATACAGAATATAGAATCTTACAACCATCATGTTTTGCATTCATCATTTTATATGTTAATTATTAACCATCTCAATGTTCTACAGTTTCTTTTCATTTCCATTAGTTTTTTTAACTTTAAAAATAGCTTTGTGCTACATTTCTCAAAAAAAAATCTTTCTAAAATCCTTTGAGATAGGGAAGTATTTAGACAAATAATAATCCATTGCTATAACAGGTGCTCCTACTATGCTGATCATGATGCCAATCACTATCTACAAAGAATCCAGAAAATTCAAGGGCCCAGAGATACAGGGCTCCTTTACTGAGGGAACAAAGAAAAAGACCAACACACTCCTTCAAACTGTAGCTAACAAGTGGTACTAATACTCAGAAGCCCACCCAGAAGCCTGAGAAATGTGGAGAAACTTCCCAAGGATCCAACTATTTAAAAGCAAAATTAGTAATAAGTAAGACAAGCTCCACCCCTGGCTGGGTGTTTTCATTCTACAGATGTAGTTAGATCTCAGGCAGTTCCTAACTGGCACAGCTGTCCCCAGCTGTGGACTTTAGTACCACATAAGCCAGCAGCTGTGAAAAAAGATACATTATAGTTTGATTATCTCTGTTTTAAAAACTGACATCAGCTTTAAACATCTCTTCAGTGGTTGGAGGTCTCCAGACACCTTGTTTCATTCATTCATTTATTGGCTTCTCATGGTGAGTCAGGCATTGTGTGGTAGGAAAGTCTAAGGAATACAAATATGGGGAAGCAGAGACTTCAAGGAAAAGAAAGCAAAATAAATCTAGTGTACAAAGAGCAAATATAAGGTGAAAAGTGTTAAGAGTTGCAAATCAATCTATATAAGCTGCTGTGGGAATTGAGAGGAAAGAAGAGTTCCTTACCTAAAATATCAGACTGTCAAAGATTTTGAACTGCATCCTGAAATAGGAAAAATTCAGACTCTACAAGCAGAGGCTAAGATATGAAAAAACAAAGATATGAAATTATTTAAATGCAATATATGTTTGGAGAACAGTAATTAGGTAAGTCATGCTTTCTTTTCAATGGCAGATTATTGACTGAGATAAGTTTTTGGACTCCTCTATTTTATATTCCTAGAATCTGCTATGGCTTATCTTATTTGGCAATATGCAAGAAGTGTGGATAGTAAACAGAGTTCTCCCTTTATAATACATGGTAAGATCTGGAGGACACCAGTGATACCTGTCTCTCTTTTCTTGAATCTTCTTGACTTCTTTGCTACCAGGAAATCATGTAATATCCTTGGACATGAGTGACTCCACTCATGTGGCCAAGGTGACTTTTGGTCTTGGGGGCAGGTAGAGAAATATTCATTGATACAGTCTTTGTTAGTCTTTTGGCATACTAGTAAGTCATGCTGTGGATTGTGCCAAGATTCAAAAGATGCTCCAGGGGTAGCCAGCATGGGCAGGGAGAAACAGTCCTGCACACCTGCTGCCATTGGGTGCTTGCTTCCCTTGGGTAACCAGTGTGGGCAAAGAATCAGATATACATGCACCTGTGTGCCTGCTGCCACTGCAGAAGTCCTGGTGTAGCCACACAGGCCAAGAGAAGAAGCAACTCCAGCACCGCACACCCATGGCCATTAGGAAAGCTTCAGCATGGCCGCATGGGTCTGGAGAAGACCACCCCACATGCCACTGCCTCCCTGGGAACCTGCGTTCAGAAAAACCCAGGTGCTTGACCCATTCCCCTACATTGTGGAGGGCCAACCAACACAGAAAGTGCCTGTGACCCCACAACCGGCTTGTTGGGAGGAACACAGCAAAATGTCAAGATGAAAGAGCAACAGGCAAACTCAGATCTCCAGTCCACACAGAGCAAGTCTGAGAGATACAGACATAGAAGAATTTGGAAGTCAGACACCTGAAATTTCTCAGAGGATAGCAACTGAAGTAAAGAAACAACTTCATGACACTTTCAAAGTAATCAGATCAGAAATACTATTTCAGGTAAAAGAAGAAGTCACAAACATAATGAAATAATTTCTGAGCATATCTAAAGAAGACATAGATTAAAAAAGGAGGAACATAGGAAAATGATAGAAACTTTGAATTAGCAAAATACAAAGGAATTACTTTGCATTAAACAGATTCAAAGAGATATCCAGGAAATTAAAAATTCCATTGAAATCTGGCAAAAATCATCTGAAAGAAACTGAAGATAGACTTGCAGATCTTGAAGACACGATTGCAGCTAGCGATTGTGAAAGGAAAGGTTTCTTAAAAATAATAATGAACCAGGAAATAACAGATCAATAGCTGAAAGATGATGCAAACAAACATAATTTAAGATTGATAGGCATCAGCCAAAAAGAAAGGGTCAACACAAATGACATAAAAAGGCTATTTACAGAAGTAATAGCAGAAAACTTCCCAAGCATGGGAAAAGGGCATGGCTTACATTCAAGTGAGGCATATAAAACTCCAACTAGCCAAAAGCAAAATAAATCTATACCTAGATATAGATTTAATCTTACCTAGATAAGATCCCAGAGAAACAGTTCAGATGCTGCAATACAACATCATGGAGAGCACAAGAAGGAAGGAAGTGGGTCCCCTGGACCAAGGAAGAATCTAAAATAAGAATTGAAACCCACAAGGAGAAAAAAAGAATTTAAACAAAGAAGGTGGTGGCTGGCAGCGCCTTAGCCTGGAGCCGGATTCACCCTGCCAGAAGACCTGCTGAGCATGGAGATGCGTTGTCACAGTTGCGGTGGCAGTAGTGGTTGCAGTCGTGGTTGCAGCTGCAGTCAACCCAGAGGTATTTGTGAAGAGATGCGTGGGTGAAGGAGAGTGGTGGATGCAGAGATCTGTGCTGGCTGCTGGTGAGTACTTGGAATTCCACCCCCCCCGCCCCATGGGAGAGAGTGATTGGCCGAGCTCCATCCTGGAGTTGGGCAGATTACATCTGGGGCCAAGACTGCTAACCACTTCTGGCATCAGCACCAGGTTGTGGGCAGACCTGTGGAAACTGATTGGACCAAGATCTGCTCCTGTGCACGTTTCAGACAACATCATGTAGGTTCCTAAACAGCTTAGATTTGCAGGGCATGACCAGGTCTGCTCCCATGCAAACCCCAGGTGGCATGGTGCCCAGCTCAGTGCAGAGACACAGGCGCCCAACGTCAGATATACATGGCCAGCACTGACCAGAAAAGACAAACAGTCTAACTTTGGAGAAGTTGTGGCCAGTGCTGGGGTTCCTGGGACCACACTACTCAGGGGGGTGAAAGAAATCAAGAATATGCCAAGATGAAGAGGGAGAGGGCAATCTCTGCTGTCAAACCCAAGCAGCACAGTTCCACAAGAGGAAAACATGGAGATTGAGAATTGCACACCTGAGATATCTGAAGTGATGTCAACTGAAGTGAAGAAACAACTTCAGGAAGCTATAAGAGAAATTAGAACAGAAATCCTATCCCAGATAAAAGAAGAAATGAAAACCATAATAAAAGAAATACTAAGCATATCTAAAGAAGACACAGATAAAAAAATAGAGGAGCATAGGAAAATGAGAGAAACCATGAATGAACAGCATAAGAGAGATTTAGAATGTATGAAACAGATTCAAGGAGATATCCAGAAAATTAAAAATACATTCAAAAGCTAGCAAGTTGACATGAAAGAAACTAAAGACAGACTTTGAAAGCTTGAAGACAGGTTTGCAGCCTATGATCGTGAAAGGAAAGATCTCTTAAAAATAACAAGGTCTCAGGAAATAACAATTCAACAGCTGGTGGACAACTTAAAGATGTATAATTTAAGAATTAAAAATATGAGTGAAGAAGCAGGTGTCAAGACAAATAACATCAGGACCTTATTTACAGATATAATTCACGAAAACTTCCCAAGCATAAGAAAAGAATATGACATTCAAATAAGTGAGGCATATAGAATTCCAGCTAGCCATAACCAAAACAAATCTACACCCAGACATATAATAATCAAGATCCCAGAAATTCAAGTCAAGAACAGAATATTAAAAGCTATTAGAGAAAAGAAATAAATCACCTATAAAGGAAAACCCATCAGAATCACAGTAGACTTCTCAACACAAACCATCCAGTCAAGAAGAGGCTGGAGTGAAGTAATGCAAGTCCTGAAAGAAAACAACTTCCAACCCAGACTGAGGTACCCTGCAAAACTTTCTTTCAAAATTAATGGAGAAACAAGATACTTCCAAGACAAAGAACAACTCAAGGAATTCATGACCACCAAACCAACCCTACAAAGATTACTAAAGGACATTTTAGAGAGAGAGAAAAAGGACCACGGTCTCAGGACCAGTGTCAGAGGGGACCATCAAGTGGGGCCAGTCGACTGAATGGAGAGGAAAAATAGGGAGCCAATGGCAGGAAAATAGTATGGCAGAGACAATGTAGTGCAAGAGGGCCTCAAAGCACCAATAGAAAGAAACAGAGGCATAGTGGATCAGGAGACAGGATCCATCAATATGCTCTATGCAAGAAACACATTTAGCTAGAAAGAAAATTCATAGTCTGAAAGTCAAAGGAAAGAGAACCATGCCCTATGTGACAGGGAGCCAGAGGGGTAAAAAAATTAGGGGTAGCCTGCCCATTAATTGCAGATTGGATAAGAAAGACATGGTATTTTATGGGGTGGAAACCTACTCAGCTATGAAAGAAGATAACCTCAAGGCTCTTGTAGGTAGATAGAGGCAACTGGCAATAGTGCTCATGGATGTAATGGACCAGAGTGACAAGGGTGAATTTTGTGTTGTCTCCATAGCATAACACACTAAAGGTGTTAGTTGGATCCAAAATGCACAATACCTATTGGGAAAGTCAAAGGGGAAGAATTATCTAAAAAGTGAAGGAGATGACCACTATTAATCTATTATCATGATTTGAAATTCATATTGTCTTCATTGTTCTGATTAGTTTCATTTTATTCTGATTTGTTTGATTTTATTATACTTGATGGCATGGACAGCTATTTTAAAGATAACAAAATGTATAATTGCAGTCATCGAGGATGTCCAATTATCTTTTTTAGAAACCCTGTATGGCTTTCATTGTTTGTTTTGATTGATTTTACTCTATTCTGTGTTGTTTGATTGTAATATGTCTGAAGGTGTAGGCAACTATTCTGAAGATAACAAATATTATGGTAGCCAATGCTGTTTTGCTAGCATCTTGAAATTTTGTATTGCTTACATTGTTCTGCTTTGTTTGTTTTGTTTTGTTTCTACTGTTTTAGTTTGTTGCATTTTGCTTGATTTTACTTATCCCTGATGTTATGGGCAGGTATATTGCAAACAACAAAAGGCATTATGGTAGCCTTAGCAATTGCTTTTTACCCTGTTTAAAAGTCATGTACCATGTTCATTGCTTTGTTTTGATTGACTTTATTCTGTTTTGTTTTGTTTGTTTGTATTCTTTTAAAAAAATAATCAAGATCCCAGACATTCTGCACAAGAAGAGAATATTAAAGGCTATTAGAGAAAAGAAACAGATCACCTATAAAGAAAAACCTATCGGAATCATGACAGACTTCTCAACACAAGCCATCAAACAAAAGGATTTTGTAGTGAAGTGTTTCAGTTCCTGAAATAGAGCAGGCTCCAAGCTACATTGATGTACCTTGCAAAGCTATCTTTCAAAATTAATGAAGAAATAAGATACTTCCATGATAAAGAACAACTGAAGGAATTCATGACCACCAAAACAACCCTACCAAGAATATCAAAGGATATTCTAGAGAGAGATAAAGATGACCACAGAACAGCAGCAGAGGGGGATCATCAAACAGGACAGGCAATTGAATGGAGGGGCAAAGGTGAAGAATCAGCAGGAGGATAGCATAGCAGAGATGAACCAATGCATGACCATTGCAACCATTAATATAGATAGCATAAATTCACCAGTAAAAAGAAACACAGGGAGAGTGGATCAACAAACAAGATCCATCAGTGTACTGTACACAAGAAACACATTTAACTCAAAAGGAGATTCATAGACTGAAAGTCAAAGGAGAGAGAACAGTGCTCTATGTGACAGGGAATCAGAAAAAAGTAGTGGTAGCTTGCCCATCAACTGCAGAATGCATAAGAAAGATACAGCATTTTTCTACATTGGGTAGCTACTCAGCTAGTAGTAGGATAATCTTGAGACTCTTGTAGGTAAATAGATGCAACTTGAGATCATGCTGATAGGTGAAATGGTTTGGACTCACATGGGTGAACATCATATTATCTCTCTAGCATAAAAAACTGAAGGAGGTAGTGGGATACAAAATGTACAGTAGATATTGTGAAAGGGATAGGGGAGGAAACCTCTAAAAAGGGATGTGGCAGCCATTGTTAATTTTCCATTATCTTGTTTTCAACTCATGTACCATTTTCATTGTTTGGTTTGATTTTATTCTCTCTTGTTTTGTTTGATTTTATTATCTCTGATGGTATGGGCAACTATTTTGAAGATACCAAGATTTATTATGGTAGCCATCATTAACTTCCTATTATATGGTTTTGAAGTCCTGTAATGCTTTCATTATTTTGTTTTGAATGGTTTTATCCTGTTCTGTTTTGCTTGATTTTATTATGTCTGATGGTATGGACTGCTATTTTGAAAAAAAGAAGAGGCATCATGGTATCTATTGCTGATTTCCTATTATCTTGTTTTGAAGTCTTATATCACTTACATTGTTCTGTTCTGATTGACTTTATTCTGTTATTCAGTTTTATTCTCTTTAAAATAAAATTTTAAAAGGTCATTAAAAAAGAGCTGCTCCAAATTCCTAAGCAATGATAGAGTTTTACCTAGAGTCTGTAGGAACGTCAGATATATTAATTAGACATGCCTGAAATTACACAAAGTGCAGTTTTGTAGTAGAGTATTGAGAGAACAGTGTGAGATTCTTTTTTGTTATAGTGCCTTTGTCTTTTATTGTATGGTACAAATCTATGAGTGTTTATTTAATTGAATGGCAGTAGTTTTTTTGTTTTGCAGTAAACACTTTCAATAGCATTAAGTTAAAAGTAGAAGTACAAGATTAATGAAATAAAGAAGTAAAATTTGTATCTCAGAAAAAATGATGATGACCATGGAACTTACAAGAAAAATTATAAACATTTTGTGCCCATTATGGTAGATGGCAACTCTCAAAAACTAGAAAACATAAGTCTATAGAGGGAGCATCTGCAATGACCTCAATTTGATTTAAGAAAATTGTGCCCCTCAGTGTTCTGTTCTGAAATGCTATATTATGTTTGACTCTATTCTGTTTTCTTTTGCTTTGTTTTGTTCTGTTTTGTTTTGTTTTGTTCTATTCTCTTTAAAATAAAAAAAGAAAGAAAATTGTGCCCTTATGATCTAGTAAGTTTTATAAGGTGAAATTACATATACTTTGTGAAACATGAACTTTCACTTAGATCACATAATTCCTCTAAGCTGATATCAGTCACATTTGTTTCTAAATTTTCCTGCTTATGTTCACAAAGCAAAATGATCACTTATCAGATATAATTAGATATGCTTTGTTATGTGGCACCTTGCTCTGGGGAAAAATATCAACTGTTTCATTTTTTCTTGCATTATAGGTGCTGTTGTCAAACTTTAGTGTCTGTGCATGAGTAATTTAGTAATGCCTCTAGTCCATTTTAGAAGATATGATTGAGATAAATGTAGCTATTAGAATCTGCCCATGCAACTATACCAGACCTAGGTAAACTACTCTCAGCTGACTGTACTGAGGGCACTACAGTTACCCCACACAACATGTGTAGGGGGGAGTACCATTCTTTTTTAGAGCTTCTTGCATATTAAATGTGACTACCAAACATTCAGATTGAGCCAGGATACTATGTCAAGCAATATCTTAACTATTATTGGAAATGTCAAAGATTAGCAAATGTCTAAACTTTTGCATAAGTAGTAAATATAATGATACATTTTAACATTTTCTAGTAATATTATACTTTGGAAACCTCTATTACAGACAATCTCTGTCTTTCCTGGTTCTGAAATCCAATTCTATCAGAGGAAGTAAGAGTTTAACCTTAGGTAAATGGATTATCTCCTTTGTCACTGTGTTTCTTCACCTGAAATGTGGGTATAATAGCCATGTATCTCATAGCATCTGTGATTTAAGGCATTTAGAAGAATATCTTGAATCTAGTAAGCCGTAAGCCTCCATTTTGTTCTTGTTGTTATAATAATTACAATTATTTAGCATCCATTTACTTATATATCTATGCCAAATCATTTAGGTGCCTGGATGATAATTGGTGTTTTAGAAATACAAGAAAGGCTCACCAAGAGATGCCTATAGTGTTCTCTGGCTGTGTGAGAACACTAGTAATATTTTTACTTTTCACAGTCTGCATAAGCCCACAGTGAACAGTGTAGGTAGAAAAGCCTGGGCCCTTGGAATGCTTTGGAACTAGCTATTGTTCCTGGCTTATCCACCAACAAAACCAAATTTGCTCATCCAATAAAATGAACATTATGTGCCCACTTTTCAGGATAACTGGGATGGAATTATATCAGACCATGAATGAAAGAGTAAATATATTGCCTGGAAAACCTAGATGCAAAAACATTTGAAACAATTTTGAACCCATGAAATCCATTTGTCTTCCTTCCATCCTAGAAAAATGAGTTTGAGCACTGCTAACATAGTCAGGCTGTTTGTTACAACTGCTGAAAGAACAGAAAGGCTCGAGGCATAGCTCTTGACTCAGGATGGAGACTGTTCCAGACAGTTTTCTCAAGTCACCACAGCACCATGGGTTAAAGGAAGAAAAATATTGATGTTTTATTGAATTACTCCTATAGGTCAGATCATGTATCACTGCTGTGATCTAAACAATGAGCCGGTGCAGGAGGAATGCACAGCTGAGACTGATGAGATAAACCTTCCACAGCCTTGACTCCTCCAAGACCCAGTAAATTGCTTCCCTTATTTAATTACAAATTAATTGAAAACACTCTCATGCTGATAAAACAATATTAGTTTCCTATTTGTTGATAATAACCTAATCCTCCTGTAATAGTTCCGTAGACACCACTGCATGATTATGTCATCAATTTTACACTTGCTTGGTCTGGATAAACATGGCTGCCTGAGGTTCAGGAAAAGGATAAACACACAGAGATGTGTGCTTTAGGGAGCATAAAGCAAAGGTAAGTTTGGTGTCAGATGTGTCTGTGTGCATTCCCAGTTCTACCACTCACTAGTGAGGAGGCACGTTGGAGCCCTTGGGGCACTAGAAGACTAATACATTCATGAAAATGACTAGCACAGTGCTTGTCATACAGTGTGGATTTAGTAATGCTCTCTATTCCTTTTTTCCCCTCTCCTTTTTGTTTAGTTAGGAGAACTGATACTCTGCTATTAGTTCAGAAGTTTATTTTAGTCCCACAGGGTTAGTAACTGTAATGCCATCTTCTCCTGCACTCAAAACTCCTTATCACACTGATGTTTTGTACCTAACAGATAATTTTCAACTTCCTCCTTCAAACTGTAATCTTACTTATGCTTTAGTGTCATATTTAATGTCTTTTCAGAATAGGGCATGGATCCTGTAGTGTGAAGTGAGCACCAACATTACTTTCTCCCCAGTACAACTAATTCCTGGGTAAGCTGGTTAAAGAGACACTGTTGCAATTACAGCCAAGTATACACAATTAGAAGTGAAGCAGGCCCCCGAAAACAAGGAGTAAAGGAGCAAGGAAGAATCAGTTAATGTTAGAGCCAAAGAATATTGGAGACCAGGCTATTTAGCAGGATAGTATATATATCCAAAAACAACCATCACTGTCAAAATAAGACTTTATTTACAGGAAGAGTAAATTACAATCATAGGCTTTTAGTTAAACAGAAACTGATATACTTTACTTTTATTTTAGAGGTTAAATTTGTAAACAGGGCAGAAGAAAATCAGACATAAATTTTTCCTACATTAAAGAAGAGGTTGGATTGGTCTCCCATATTTTAACCTTTAGGAGAAAAGCGAAAAGGGTATGGCATGCCCACAAAGCAAAGAATATATTTCTATGATATTAGACCAGGAAATACAATGGACTCAGTCTCAGAGTTCTCAGATTACCTCCTGCCCTCTTGCCAATCCCCACCTCAACATGGCTTTCTAAAGAAGGTCAAAGAGAATGAAGAAGATATCTTTTTCCCCAAAAGAAATGTGGTCTGAGAGAAACTGAGCTCTATTTAATAATTATAGTGAGGAAATAGTTAAGTGTGGAAAGATAGACAATATTCAAGGAAACCTCCAACCAAAATGAAAAAGAATTCTTAAAGTAGAAGTCAGAGGACTTAAGGAAAATATATTTACATGGGGCCAGGGAAGTTGGGAGACAGTAGAGGATCTTCATCTGTCAGTGTTGTTCATCCCATGAATGTCAGACACATAGTAGAAAATCAATAAATATTTACCATATAAAGATAGCTAGATAGATCGAGAGAGAAAGACTAGAGAACAAAAAGAATTTCATTTATAAAAATGTTAGCTTCAAAATTTTCAGAATGTAAAAGCTGATTTTGCATGTGCTATAGGAAAAAATATAATGGTGTTTTATTTGAAAGTTGATAAATCAGTGTGAACTCATACAACTACTTAAGCTACATGTAGACATCACTAGAATCAAAGTCACAACTTGCAGTACAATGCAAAAAATGCTTTCACTGAGGTCCAGATAAAATAAACTTCTGAGTTTAAAGCGTGTTAGGCTGAGCATGTTCTTATTAGCCCCAATGACCAATTTTTCTATATTGGATCATATTACCTAATTGGTGGAAGCAAGTTAAAATATACATTGAAGAATTCAGCGGTAGAGATGTTTTGCTGGCTCTCTCATCTTGTTAAAATCAGGGAAAGAGTCAGAGAAA
>RJWT010043587.1:2500-11929 GCA_004365215.1 Cuniculus paca
TTCCTTTAATCTATTTACATGGTGCCTGAAAACTAACCTTGGAAAACTGAACTAATGGACTCTCAGAGTCAACCTGATTATCTGACACATATAAATGTCCTGTTGGGCAGAGTTTCTCAGAAGTCATGGAGGTAATAGTCAACTCTTGCATCAAAAACATCAACTTCTACACCAATTTCTACACGAGTTACTGGCTCCCAAAGATTAACATGTAAGTCCCTCACATCCACCAGCTTAACTCCAAGGCATTCAGCAGCTATTTTTGGAGGCATAGGATTTTTGTTTCACAAAAACAATTCTGTGTCCTCTTTCTCAATGCTAACAGTCAACTCTAATTTGTGGTCTTGCCTAATTTCAAATCCAGCCCAGCTAAGAGACATGCGATCTAAGAGAGGAAATAGGTAGTGGCCATTTGTTTTCAGGTCTCAGACAAGAAGGGCAACCAGTTACCCATGGTGTCAATCAGTATCTTGGAATCATTTGGGAAACAAGTAACTATATTCATCAGGAAATCTGCTGGTTAGGTTCCTACAAAGTATCTTTAATGGATAAAAAGATGCATTTTAAAAATTATTTTTGTTAGGTAATTAAAGATTATTAATAATAGCTGCCTTATATCTGCATGTGATTATGAATTCATCAACCAGTTGCTGCACAGCGTTAGTCATTTCATTACTGTATGTCTCTTCATCAAGCATAGCCCCTATCAGTCATGCTGGTCTTTTTTCCCTTCTAATGCCACATGACACATAGCTTCTCAGCACTGGTGGTTCCCAGGTCTGGAACACTCACATCTCAGCCTTCTCCTCGGCTCCTCACCTGTCATTTACACCTGCTCAAATCTCCTTGGAGAAGCTTTACCAGACTACCACATCAAGGTGACCCAGGGATATTCTGAGTCACATTCTGTATTATTTCTCCACAGGGCATTTTTTTCCGATACTGTTCTTCGTGACTGACTTCCTATCTGTACCCTACTGAAATATTAGTGACCCAACAGTAAGGTCACTGGCAGTTTTGTTAACAGTTATATTTCTAGTACTTACACCACTACCCAGCACACCAAGAAGTCTTCACTAACTGCTGAGAAAATGAATGAATCACATCCCACATCATACCAGCCCCCAATAATGTGTCCTTCCTCCCCAGGAATGTGGAATCCTTTCATATGGTCAATGTTTTGCAATTTTCTATGTGAACTGGGAAGGGGCAGCTTTAATTATAAATTTCTGAACTGTATTAAAATGTATTTAAATGACATTAAGAAACCTCTTTGAACCACTGGGAAACAAAAATGGGTTACAAAACACAGTTTAGTTACACAAATTCTTTTCATGTTAGTTACTCACCAACATAAAGGAGGAAGCAGAAGAGAGTGAGTAATAGGGTCTTAGAAGGTAGTGAAGAGAGTAGAGTCAAGTCCTAGGGTCCAGCCTACCCTCAAAACAGCACCAGGCCCACAGACAAAAGCTTGAGTACGGGCATGTAAGGGCATCAAAGTGTGACAAGAGTCCTCCAACTTCAAGGGAGCAACCACCACAAAGGGCCGAAAGCCCAATGTCAAGTAGAAACAAAAATCTGGTGCCCAGTAGTTCCAACAATACCTTTAACACTCAAGTCTGAGCCAGGCTGGGGAAGCCCTGTCATTTAATTCTCACCTTCAGCCTAGGACACAGACACCTAATCACTGACACGTTCTAAATGAAAACTGGATTTGGAAAGATGGAGCAACATGTCCAGCTGTGGAGCAAGATTTGAGCCAGAAATCTGAGTCAAAACCAAAGCTTTAGCCCATAGGCTTGTGTCTCAGCGGGACAGACTTACTATGACATACAAATAAAGCCTTTAAGAACCCCAGGCAGGGACAGTCAGACCTGAGGCAACTACCTTCCAGTGACACTACCATGAGGGTAGGCCTGGTTCTAAGTGTCTCATTTCTTTGAAACTTCACTCCATGCATTTCAGTTTTATTCACCTCTTTGAGGTTCAATATATGAGTCATAAAGATGTACATTAAATGGAAGAGACAGAGTTGAGGAGGGGTGGAAACCTCTGTCTTTCTGGCTTCATGCTTTAAACTGTGAAGAAGGGACCAGCCATCAAGTGGTGATCCCTGGAATTGCAAGATGCTGCCAAGGAGGAAAACTCCAATGTGAAGGGACTAGCACTAACTGGATTCTAAGGCTTCAAGCTGCAAATGAAGAGGGTAGCACGAGAGCCATCTAAATGGACCCATGGGGACAAACCTCTATAACTTGGAATCTACCTGGGTAGATTTTCTAATGCTCTTCAAGAGGTATCTAAGTCCAAGTTAGTATTCCACACCGGTCTTCTGATTCAATTCAATACTTTTTGAATGTATGTTATGGGCCAGACAATACCATGGGCTTTGGGGCTATAGTACCAGCCTCTCTGGAATTTGTGGACTAGACACAGTGAAACAACAATTAAATAATTAACATGATGAATACATATGCTATTTAACCACAAAGCATGGTGACCCAAAGCAAGGCAGCCTTTGTAAAGGTCACCAAGTCTATAGTACTGCGAGAGAAGAAAATAGGGAGACCTCATATTTTAGGCCAAGAGGACAAAGAAGGTCACAGTGTTATGAATATGCCATGAAAGTTCTCACTGGTCTAAGAAAATTAATCTGAAGAACATGATATGTTGATGCCTTTGATTTACACTATTTAAAGTAAGTTTTCCATCCACAATGGCAAAGGCAGGAAAGTTCCTATGTCTAGGTAGTCCCAGGCCCCATACTACATGCTCTGTAATATAAATCTCCCCCCTAGAAAATAGTACAGGGCAGTGAAGCAAGGAGAAGAGAAGGCACAGGGGTAGAGGGAAGGAAAGAAGAACAAAGAAGAAAAGGGGAAAGAAAGGAAAGGAAGGAAAGAGGAAGAATTGGGGGGGCAGGTCACCTTTACATTCTGACCATGGACCATGAGTCTAAGATACAACATTTCTTTTCCTTTTGCTTCTTCTCCACCAAAAGCTCAAAAACACCTTTTAAACCCTCACAGTTTCTATCACTCAAGGGTCTTAACATTATTTTAACAAAGCTTTGTGTGTGCAAATAACACTAAAACCAAAAATTGTGCCTCTTTCTTTGGAAGCATCTATCTAATCTGACTGTTTATATGTCAAGTCTATGTGAGTGATACGTATGTCAAGAGTTCTTAAGTAATATCTTGTCTCTGTTTGCTTCTGATTTCTTTGAATTCTCATATTAACCTCTCTCATTTAAAAAAAAAAACAGTTGCTGGGATTTTCCCTCTTCAAAACTTGACAGACACGTAAGATATTTCAGTTCTTGCTATGAAGCGCAAAGCAAATCGAAAATATCACCAGCACTTCAGTCTCATTAGTTTCCTTTAAACACCTCCTGTGCTGGTATAAGCTAATGTGAACCTTTCTCACCCTGTTCAAATTCCAACATAAAATTTGTACACAACAATAAAACATGTGGCTCGTGTGTCAGGCCTCCATGAGTAACTGTGTCACGCACACCGAAAGCCATGGGCTGGGTGTGCAGACTGATTCTGCTCCCGTTTCACATCACTCAGTCGAGCCTTCTGTAGAAAAGCTTTTAACAACCACATCTGGCCTTCAATAAATCACAGCACTTTGTCTTCCTGCCAAAACTCCTCCTTTATCTAACTTACATCTTCATGATGAGATAGGAAATCACGCATTATGGTGGTGACAAACAATTGTAATTATGTCATTAGTAGCCATTTAGTCTACAAAGGTGCTTAGAAAGGAAATATAATGCACAATAAGAAATATAGGATAATACATTGATCACGGTTCTAATCCGCTTTTACTTCATGAGTGTAAAAAGCTGGCATAATTCTTGGGCACAGCAGGCAGTAATGGCATACCACTTTATGAACTATACAGCTATTTTATTCCCCTATCTACTTAAAAATAAAAAAGCATTTAATAGCTTGATTTAGACATAAAAGTTATTTGTGATGCCTCGTTGATTATAATATTTATTTTTCAACAGTTAGTAGAAGTCATGTTTTGTGTTAGGAATGAAACTTGAATTCTTTGAGTTTAGAAAAATTAACTACGATATATGCATGTACGTGTGTACATACATACACATATATACACAGATATGTATGTGAATATATGTGGGAGTATGTAAACGTAGTTGCGCACATGTACACACCAACATACATATTCCAAAAGGAATCAAACAACTTCACAATACATCTTCTAAAAGGGTCCTAAAATATGGCGACAAAGTAAGAGATTTAAGAAAGGGTTCTTACCCTTAAGAAAAAGAAATGCCCTTTATGCCACCATTTGCCCCACACAGCAGAGAAATAAACTCAAGCAGGGCTCAACATAAGTAACCATTTGGATGTTTTTGCAGTCCCAAAGCCCTACCCATTTCTCCGAAGTTCATAAAATCGAAAGCCTGATTCCACAAAGACCACAGCTCCAACACTCCCCTACACCGAGCAATGACTGGCTGCCTGCGAGAGGTCAGGAGGTGTTGACCCTCTGGTAGCTCATGGCCTTCTGAGATGGGGCACAATGAAGTCACATGTCTCAATGACGGGGATCTGGCATCAAGATATGTAAACACCACGAATCAGAGGCCATGTGGGCCAACCAAACAAGGGCAGAACCATTTTGTAAAGCACTTCCGGCAGCCACTGCCTCTCCCCGCTGCATGCACACCTTTCGCTGGGCCATCTCTACAGGAACAGCAATGGGCTCCACACAGCCCTGGCAGATCCCCTATTTGTTAGCTGGCCAAATACCTAGCCTACCTGTTAATTCAAGATGATTAAGATGAGCACAGTGGCAAAAAGCTGAAATAACTGGAAACATTGATGTCAAATCTCAATAATGCAATGTTAACAATTATGATCATTATTCCAGATACATAACCTTTTAAAAATACACAAAAAGATTTCATTTTTCACCTCACACAGAGCAATGCAAGTTTTCCTAGAAGGATCTGGCAGTTGAATTTACTCTTCAAAAAATATTTTTTTTTGAGCCAGGCAAGCTGCTACATAGTTGCAATCTTAACACTCTGGGAAGCTGAGGCAGGAAGATCACAAATTTGAGCACAGCCTGGGCAAGTTAGCATCTTGGTAAGACCCTCTCACAACGAAAAATAAAAAGGACTAGGGATATAAATCAGTGCCAAAGCCCCGGGTTCAATCCCCAGTACAAAAAAGAAAGAGAGAGAGACAGAGAAAGACAGAGACAAGAGAGGTACATGAAATATTAAGTATATGTCACCAATACTGAGATGAATCTTGTTGATGAATCTTGTTGATATCATTACCTGGCCATGGCTGGCATGACAGCAATGAAACATTTCAGATTTTTCATGAATTTGATCTAAAAACAGGTGGCTAATTGGATTGAGTGTTTATAAGGCACACATTTTCTCTGTTTTATTAATTTATGTACAATTATTATTTCAGTTTTACTTTTATCGGACTACAAAATCTAAGATTTTCAAGAGATGTTTGAGAAAAAAAATTTTTCCCCCCAGAAGTTTTGTTTACAAAAAGAACAAACTCTCCTGTACCAGAACCACACACTGGCAGTCACAGGACCCCTTTCCCCGCTTTGCAATCTATGTGGGTATTAGAAAGTGCTCATTACAGACAAAAACATAAAGTAAACTCACAGTAGTAAACAGAGGCTTCAGCAGAATACACAGATGAAGGAAAATCTGAATTTCACAAAAAAACCCTGAAGCTTCTTCAGCTAAACTTGCCTGGCTGCTAGCCAGCTTGATTCAATAGTCACGGTCTGCCTCATGTCCAAGGATGAGGCCTTTAGCACTGGACTCATCCCTACCCCATTCCAAAAACTATGACATTTAGAATTATTTTCTAAGAAAAACTTATCTGAAACTCATATGCCTATCCAATTACATATGAAAGAAACTGTACTCACATCAGTATTATCTTTATTTATCAACCCTGTTGCACTGGGCAGTAACAGTTCAAAAGTTCAAAAAGGTTTTGGAAAATAAACCAACATAGAAAACAGGCACCTACTCCTATTCAGAACTTATATTCTCAAGCTTTCTAGTGTCTCTAGATGGTAGATCAAGAGAAAGGATAAAAGCTAGGAAGGGAGGCAGCTGCCAGGGAGGCATCAGTTGGTGTGAATGGCATTTCTCATACTGATAGAAAAGCCATCTTGTCCCCAGCAGCTGTCAGGCTAGGCAGGGACAGGCCTACACATCATACCTCACAACAAAGCACAGCAGCTCAAAGCCTCCTTCAGTGGCACAGCCTTCCTCCTCGGGTTGCTCATGTTTTCCCCTCCTTTATTCTGTTTTTATTGGCCGTAGCTTCCCACATCCCTCTCTGAGCTTCTGTGAGCCACTCTGGAGTGATGGTGGAGGGGGCACAAAGACAGGTCATGTGCACGTCAACAGGGTCACACTGAATTGCCCAGGCTGTTCTCAAACTCGTGATTCTCCTGCTCCTCCACCTGCTGAGTAGTTGGGATTACAGGTGCATACATCCTCCCCATTTCATGAGCTGGCAGGCTTTGAACTGGGGATCAACAGACCTTCCTGAGTGCATTAAACTGTCCTATAACAATTCTATTTCTTGGCATTTACTCTAAAGAAATGTTTGTGTATGCCAAATACACTTATTGTAGTAAAAATATAAAGATAAATGTCCATCCTCAGTGCAATCAATAAGCACAATTCATTGTCAAATGACAGATGAAAGACCCCAAACTCCTGACGGTGTTTAATTCCAAGGAATGTAAAGAAGAAAAGTTAAAGAGACTCTTACAACTAAAATGTTCTATTCCTTTTAAATACACCTAGAGGCAAACAGGACAAAATGTTAACAACTGTTTCTTCAGGACAGAGGAAATACAGATGGCAGCTAATTCTTGTACCTTAACTTTTATAATACCCTGGGCTCTCCACCCATCCTATATCCTGCCATCTTAATTCTGAAAATCATTCAATCAACTAGGTTGTCTGTGTGTGTGTGTGTGTGTGTGTGTGTGTGTGTGTGTGTGTTACTAGGGATTGTACTCAGGTCCTTTCCATTGAGTCCTTCCTGATCCTTTTATTTTGAAAAAGGGTCTTGATTAGTCTTTAAGACTGAGCTCAAACTTGAGATCCTCTTGCGTCAGGTTCCCAGAGTGCTGAGATGACATGCATCCACCACCACACCTATGGGTCTTCACTACATAAGAGATTTGTATTAAGCTAAGCCAAATTAGTTTCTCAAAAGAGAAAGTTTTTCCCTTTTGTTCCTTTAAGTTTCTGTAGGGAGTATGAATGCATGATATAACAAAGGCCTACCTGGATCTCCATGTGACAGAAGGTACTATTAACACACACACTTGGCTCACTGCTGTCAGCCTTCATGTTGATGGCTAGGTGGATAAGGGTTGAATAAACAGGGGCATCACAAATAGGAGGGGACCAGTTCAAGATCTGGATGGAGAGGAGAGGGGGGATCCTGTATGGCCTGCCTTTATAGGAAAGAATTTCTTCTCACTGAAAAAGGTAAAGGACACAGAAAATACTAGAATTCCAACAAGGCCAAAACTGCCCATCAAAAATGGATGCTACGAGAAGGACGCTGAATTCAATTTTGGTATTTGCTCACAGTGACACTGACACCAGTGGTGGCAGAAAATGTATTTCTAAGACAAATGAAACATGTGGCAATGGCCTATAGATAATTACCTCAAAGAGAGGGTGGGAGATGGGCCCCGCGGGGTACTGGGGTCATTTCTTTTGGAAAGGGGACCTGGTGGTTAGTTCTGACACTGTTAACTCATTTCCCAAGAATCACAGTCAAAGCACAGATTTTTTTAGTGACACTTGACCAGGTTTCTAAAAATGTTGTACAAAGGCCATTAAGAGAAAAAAGAAACATAATTGTTGACTTTAAATATGCAGGCAAAAGTCACAGTAAATAACAATAATTTGCTTGGAATATTGTTCCATACAGCATTTCACAGAAATCCAGCATACAATTTGTGAGAAAGTGCAGGCAAATTAATTGTATACTTTCACCTTTTCTTCTGAACTCACATATGAGAAGAATAACATTTTACCCCACGCCGAGAAACCCCATAGGCTGCGGGGTTTTGAAAAGAAACTAATCAATAGTATCAACTGAACCTGAGATTAGATTAAATGGCAGACAGAGGCAAACAGCCTATAACTGTTAAGAATCATCATTCCCGTGGCTTTCAACCCCCTTTTCCCTGACGGCAGGCAACAGGGCAATATGGTTTATCGTGCAGAGATTGAATCTGGTAGGAAATGCCACCCCCAGCCCAAGGACTGACATGGACTGCAGCATGTGAAATACCGCTAACAGCGCCTCATGAGCCAGCTCCTACATCCCTGCATATCTGTCTGCCATGAAAGTCTCCCCAAAGTCAAGGAGAAAGCCTGCATGCATGGCCAAACAGAAAGTGAGCCTCGGGTTCAGGTCCTGACTCCCATGCTTGTTACCTGTGCGTGAGTGGGTCACCTTTCCTGAGGGTCGCCATCCTTCACTAAGAAACAGGTATAATATGTCAGCCCTGAAGACAGCTGTGAATGCAAGGCATGTGAATGGGCCAGACTGCTTACCTTATCAGGGATCTACGCGCTGTACCTCCAAACCATCATTGCAAGAATGGTCAATCACTGCCATTTACTGACCAATTACCATGCCAGACAGCCATGCTCCTTTTCACATTTCCTGCTTGTGCACTCCATGTTACAAGTGGAAGACTTAAGCTGAGAGAATAACCTGCCCACACAGATGGCTGGGGCTGCACAAATACTGAGAAGCCAAGTGTGTCCGAAGTCAAAACTCCAGCCCTAAACTCATGCTCTGTGTCCCCTGCTGCCCATTACAATCACTGGAGGATCTTACAAAATTCTGATGTCTAGGTCATTCTCCAGGCCAATTAAACTAGAACTTCTGGGGCTGAGGGTCCTCGTATCAGTACTTTGTACAGCTTTCCCAGTGATTTCAACATGTAGCAATGTTTAAGAAGAAACATGCTAAGCACCACACAAAACCAGGTATGTGGTCCTGCCATGAGGTATCTGTTTCTCCCTGCTGCTCTAACAAATTACCACAAATTTAACAGCATAAAAAAAACACACTTTTCTTACCTTACAGTCCTGGAGATTATATGACCGATTTCAGTGGACTCAAATCAGGCCTGTGATCTTTCCAGGAAAGAATCTGTTTCTTCATTTTTTCCAGCTGCTAGAGGCTGCCCACATTCCTCAACCAACCACCCCATTCCTCCATTTTCAAAGCCAACAACAATGGGTCAAGCCAACCATGCTTCCATCTCTTTGGTTCTCTCTCTTCGCCCTTTTTTATTCTTAAGAACTCTTCTGACTCCATTGAGCCTGTTCAGATAATCCAGGATAAGCTCCCC